>VMDO01026910.1:0-26009 GCA_007922755.1 Pedetes capensis
ACCACCACCACCATGTATATATATGCACCACCATATATATGTATATATATATATACACACACACATACACACACACATATGTTGTTGTTGTTAGATGCCATTGAGTCGTGTCTGACTCATAGTGACCCTCACAGGGTTTTCAATGGCTGATTGTTTTGGGATTGCCTTGGGAGTGGGTTGCCAGGCCCTTCTCCCGACACATATGTAGGAGCTAGGATTAAGCTCAGTTGGCAAAGAGTTGCTTCACAGTCTCTGAGAACCCAAGTTCGATCCCAGCACCGCAACAGGAGAAGAATGTAGCAATCCACTCCTGAAGCAATCCCGAAAAACAATCAGTTATTGAAAACCCTATGAGTCAGAGCTGACTCGATGGCACCTAACAACAAACAAACAACAATACATATGTTGTTAGGTGCTGTCGAGTTGGGTCCAACTCATAGCAACCCTATGTACAACAGAAGGAAACACTCCCCAGTACTGTGCCATGCCCAGCACTATTATCAGTGCTTCTCTGCTATTCATAGGGTTTTCAATAGCAGATTGTTTTCGGAGTAGATTGCCAGCTTCTTCTCCCTAACCTGCAGCACCTGGTGTTCCCAGGCAGTCTCCCATCCAAGGACTAACCAGGCTGACTCTGCTTAGCTTTTGAGATCATGCAGGATTGGATGCCAAGGTGCTATGGCTGCAGACATACATATGCATATGCAATATAAAAATTCATCAGAATGCATACTGAAAGTGTGTGCCTTTTATGCCATTACACCACAATAAAAGGAGAAGAAAAGAAAGAATACTAATGGGAAGTGGGAAATGAAACCATCAATAAACCCAACTAAGCACTAAATGAGGCTAGTGGGACCTGCCACACAGGCGTGTCCTCTGCAGAGGGGAACAGGCTGCTGCTGCGTGGCATCCCATGAATGGAGCCAGTGTTCGGCTGAGAGGCCCTGCCTGGCTGCATCCTGCCAGTGCCTGCTGTGGAGTTGGCCCAAGGTGGCAGGGAGGGAGGCTTGACTTGATTTCGGTGCAGGGATTGGTTCTCCTGGCCCACAGGCTCCTCAGGCTGGAGAAGCGGTTATTACAGTCTTTCTGGGAAGCCAGATAATTCTGTAAAAATGACATGAGCTTTTGCCAACCCTATTTCAGCCTCTTAACCTCTTGGCAGCTGCTTGAGGAGCATCTCAGAGCTGCCTGAAAGAGTTTCCAGAGCACAACAGAGTGGGCATGAATCCCACAGATCGGTTGCCAAACAGGAAAGAAAAATGGCAACTTTGAAAAAGGCAAAGAAATAGTAGTTGAAGGCCCAAACTGCTTTACTTTCTTTCTTTCCTTGGAGCCCAGGGCCTTGCACATGCTAGGCAATTGCTCTGCCACTGAGCTGTATACTCAGCCCTCTGAGCTGGATTTTCCAGTAAGTATAGGTAACTCATTCCCTTTCCCTCAGCCTAGAGTCTTCTTTGCTCCTATTTGATTCTTCCTTTTGGTCCTCACAGTGTGACATAAGTTGGATTTCGCTCTCACTCTCCCTCCTTCTTTCCCTCCTTCTCTCTCATTCGGTGCTTTCAATGTACATTTTTCATACATCTATCCAGGTAAAGCTATTTTGGACATCTGGGTGGACAATTACTTGTAATATAACAAATATGCATGTGGAACTTAGACAAAAATTATTTATGAGTTAGTATTTTCAGTCTTGTTCCCTCTCTCCTTTTCTGTAAGTTATTGAGTAGACATGGGGTGCATAGGGAGGCAGGTCGGGAGCATGGGTCTGGGAATCTGGCAGCAAAACCTCAGTATTTGTATTTGGACTATGTTGTTGTTGTTGTTAGGTGCCGTCGAGTCGGTATCCGACTCATAGCGACCCTCATAGGGTTTTCAATGGCTGGCTGTTTCGGGATTGCCTTGGGAGTGGATTGCCAGGCCCTTCTCCCATTTTTGCGGTACTGGGAATTGAACTCAGGACCTCAGAGACTGCAGTGCAGCACTCTACCAACTGAGCCAAACCCCAGCCCATTTGGACTATAAAAGAGTTTATGCCAGCACAGATGTTATAGTAGAGAGTATAGAATAGGTTTAGGGACAGGGATTTAGCTCAGTTGGTAGAGCACCACTCTTCAGTCTCTGAGGTACTGGGTTTGATTCCCAGCACCACAAAAATGGGAGAAGGACATGGCAATCCACTCCCAAGGCAATCCTGAAACAATCAGCCATTGAAAACCCTATGAGGGTCGACTGTGAGTTGGACACAACTCGAAAGCACCTACCAAACAACCAACCATAGAATAGGTTTATTAAAGATAGTCCACCTTTAAGGAATAATTATAGGGAAAACTGAGGCACCTGGAAAAGCTTAGGCAGATCTGCAAAGGAATTTGGATACTCCTGTGTTCCCTGGGTGAATCAGCATAAAGAGTTTTCTATTCCCCAGAGGAAGGTAAAGAAGTCAAAGAAAAGGAGAATTAAGCAGGCTTTTAGAGGGAAAAGTGCCTGGGACAGACAGAGAAGGTGGCCAGCCGAGAAGAGGGAAAGACATGCACATTGTTGCTGGAGAGAGAAGAATGAGGAGTGGAGAGGAAGAGCGAGGAGTGAAGAGAATACTGTGGAAGAAGAGAGAGCAGGCACATGTTCCCTCTAGTTTTACTCAAACTGGGGCACACCTTGTGTGACATCAGCCTTAGGGGACCAGCTCTGGGCACCTAGTGTGACCTAGTGAGCCTAGGGTCTTTGTTTTGTAAATGGTTAAGGTGTGGAGCCCATAGGTGGATCCAATGTCCTTAGAGGTTTGTCTCCCACATGGTTTCATCCATCATGGCTGAACAGCAGGAGCCATTTTCAAGCCCTTTTTCATCCATATTGCCTGCTTATGGCTGTGCTAGCTGCCTAACAAGTTGTTGATGGACAACAGAACAAAACATTCCCTGACTCTGTGCCTGCTATCCCCGGCACCATTGTTCAGTGCTTCTCTACTATTTGTAATGTTTTCAATGGCTGATTATTTCGGGAGTGAGCTGCCAGATCCTTCTCCCATTTTTGTGGCGCTAAGGATTGAACCCAGGGCCTCAGAGTGTGCAGAGCAGCACTCTCCGAACTGAGCCCCACTTAACAGTACATAGAGGCAACATCAGTTGTGCTTCCCCATATAAGATGTGATTTTAAGGAGCAGCACACTGTCAAGCAGAAACCCAAAGAAAGCAGGGTACAGATTTAGAACTGAAGCAAATTAAACAAAAGGAATGATAAATATGAAAGTCCATTTCCCAACTTTCATTGTTTAGTCACCTGGTTTCTCAAATTCTTCTGAAACTTTGTGCTAGTATTTTCAGTTCCCAAGACTCAACTTGAAAATAAATGTCGAAATTGGCTCAGATTTTTAAAAATGCATTTAGTCATCATGAAAGCAGGCAAAACGATTCTATCAGATTTTATCAGTTAAAGAAAATTAGTGCTCTTGGTGCCTCAAATGAAATTTCTCTCAAAGTTAAGACTAAGGCTTGGTAGCCTTGGTCAAATCCTAGCAGGCCATACTGTCACAGGCATAGCCGCTCTCAAGCCACTGAGCACACGTAAGGGAGATGTTCTCACACTTTAAAAACAGTCTGCATTTTTTTCATGATAAAAGCAATGTATCTGAAGTTTTATTTCCTTCTTAGTCCATGTTAATATTTTCAATTTTCTATAATGAACACATTTTAAAGTTCAAGAAAAACTTGTTAAATATAGGAAAGTAAAAATATTTTTAAAGAATCCAGAGCCACACAATCTTAATCCAACCACTGTTAATAGTTTATTATCTTTATTCTAGTCCTATATCTATACAAAACTTTATTGTAAAAAAAAAAACACAAGAAACAAAAACAAAACAAAACAAAAAGCTCAACAAATGCAGAACATTTTGTGACCTGTTAGTTTCACTAACGTTGGGTCCTAAGTGTTTTCTGAAGACATTATAACTTCTCCCTAAACAGTATTTTAATTTAGATGCACATATAATTGTGTGGATGCAACTTAAATTATGTAGCCATTTCTCTTGTGCATTTAAACAATTCTCTGCTATTTGAAATAATGGTACGATTATCATTTCAATGCCTCAATCTGTTTCTTTTTGTTAAATTGTTAACATTACATTTTTAAAACCAAAGTTATAGAAATCCGTATATAGTCTGGAGAGTCAAACAGCTATGTAGGGTTTGTTCCAAAATCCAGCTTCCTTCCATCTCTCCCTTTCTGTTTGCTTTGCCACACAGGCCATGACAACTCTCAGCAAGTTCTTTTGCCTACTCACTGTTAGTTCTTCACCATCTATTGAATCTCCACTATGGAAGATGATATTGTTAGGTGCTGTCGAGTTGTGTCTGACTCATAGTGACCCTCAGAGGTTTTCAGTGGCTGACTGTTCTGGGATTGCCTCAGGAGTGGATTGCCACATCCTTCTCCCATTTTTGTGGCACTGGGAATCAAACTCTGGACCTCAGAGACTGCAGAGCAGTGCTCTACCAACTGAGCTAAAACCCAGCCCCCCAAGTCAGTATCTGACTCATAGAGACCCTACATACAACAGAGGAAACACTATTGTCAGTGCTTCTTTTATGTTTATAGGGTTTTCAATGGCAGATTGATTTTTCGGAGTGGGTTGCCAGGTCCATCTCCCGAGCTTACAGCACCTGGTGTTCCCAGGTGGCCTCCCATCCAAGTATTAACCAGGCTTGACCCTGCTTAGCTTCCCAGGTCTGACGGGATCAGATGCCACAGGGCTACAGCTGCAGGCTCTAAACATCAACAAAACAAAAATCCTTACGACTGGGTCAGTACGCAACCTCACAATAAATGGAGAAAAGATTGAGGTTGTCCGAAATTTTGCTTTGCTTGGCTCTATAAACAACTCCCGAGGAAGCAGCAGTCAAGAAATCAAAAGACGCATTGCTCTAGGAAAAGCTGTGGCAAAAGATTTCTTAAGAGTATTGAAAAGCAAAGAGGTCACATTGAAGACAAAGGTGCGTCTGACTCATGCCATGGTATTTTCAGTTGCAGCATATGGTTGTGAGAACTGGACATTGAACAAGGGAGACAGAAAAAGAATTGATGCTTTTGAACTATGGTGCTGGAGACGTCTCTTGAATATACCATGGACTGCCAAAAGAACCAACAGATCTCTCCTAGAAGTGCAACCAGAATGCTCGTTGGAAGCAAGGATGGCTAGACTGCATCTTACATATTTCGGACATGTAGTCAGGAGAGATTAATCCCTACAGAAAGACATCATGTTTGGGAGAGTGGCAGGTCAACGCAAAAGAGGAAAACCCTCCACCAGATGAGTTGACACAGTGTCTGCAACAATGAGCTTAAACATAAATAAGATCGTGTGCCTGGCACAGAACTGGGAAGTGTTTCGATCTGCTGTACATAGGGTCTCTGTGAGTCAGACTCAACTCTACGGCACCTAACAACAACAATGGACGATGAAGATTCACCTTGCTTTATTTATCTTCTACCTGACCCACTCCTCCCATATACACCCTTCCTTAACTCCCAATATAGATATGTCATTATTTTGGTTAAATGAATATTTTGTGTTTGGTCTACTATGGCTCTGTAAATGCCATTCAGAGTTGAACCAATTAGGTATACAATGCCCATGTTTTTTTCTGGCATGACATTGTTTTCTCACAGGTAATTGGGTTGTTAATGCCTTTGCTTGGTTTTCTATGTATTTATCTTTAATTCAAATCCAAAGTCTTCATTAGGTGACTAAATCTTCCCTTGAAACACTCAGACACATAGAGTTTGCATTTCATCTTCCTGAAGGAATGGCTTTTGAAGCCTTCTGACCTGACCCTCCTGCAGACTGGGTGTGTCCATGCCTGGTGCACAGCTGTCTCTTAGAGCCACATTTACCAGCATCCCGGGAGCCCTTTCCTCTTCTTGCTGTGCTGAGTCTCTTGTTTCCTACAACTCACATCTCCTTTATTTTGGTCTACTGTGCCCTTTTGGTAGAACACATTCCCTTCAGCTTCCTAAGACAGGGTGCTTGAACATAAACATTTTTGAGAACTTGGATATCTGCAATTATCTTGGGTAGTTTAATGACACATAGCGTTACTTGATTATTTGGGTAATGAATTCAAGGTTGGAAATAATTTCCCTTCATAATTTTGAAGTCATTAACATCTGGCTTCTAGTGTTCTTGAAAACCTCCATCACCATCTCTGGAAAATTGTGGGATCTATCCTTTGTCTCTAGGGTGCTGAATTTTCATATATTGTGATGGGCACTCCAAAAGTCCTTCCAATGGGAACATTAATGGACTTCAATTCTGGGAAATTTAATTTTCTTGTTGATTATTTTGTCGTGTGTGTGTGTGTGTGTGTGTGTGTGTGTGTGTGTGTGTTCTCTTTGGAGCTCCTAATTTTTGGATATTGGACCTCCTGAACTAATTCTGTAATTTATTTTTTATTCTTTAGCTTTAATTGGCTTTTTGCTCTACTTCCTGGGAGTTTTCCCACTGGCCAAACTTAGGAAAAATTTGGATTATCAAAATAAATGAAAATAAATAACCCATTGAATAAAATAAGAATCCACTAGTCCACACTTATATACATGTATTAAACTAGTAAAGGAAAAATTCTTTTTTATAACAGCATGGCAACTAGTAAATGTAGAAGGAATAATAGAATAGAAAATCACCATTTAGCAATCATTAGAGTGACAGCTGATCTAGGCGAGAATCATCAATGGATGCCAAAATGAGTAGATGGAAGTTTAATGAATAAAGAATATTTACATAGCCTCAAAGTATTTTTTCTTTGGATATATATTAACATTACAGTGGAAGTTTACTAGTAGGCCTCACCTTAACCCAGAAGAACAGGGACCAAGAACACCTCATCACCAATCATGAGACAAACTGACCTCATAATATTCTGATAAGATGCAGTGAAGAGATCACAGGTATTGCTCCCCAAAATGAAAAATCTAAATACAATCTGGAGGAAACATAAGACAAGCCCTACTGAGGAACATTTTACAAAAGAACCACCCTCTCCACTTTGAATATATCCAAGTGATGAAACCCACAAAATCAAGCTGAGAAACTATTCCAAAATAAAGGAGACCAGAGAGATACAATAGCTAAATAAAATGTGTCAAGTACTGGATCATGGATTGGGTCCAGGGACAGGAAAAAACAAATTTCTCTGAAGGATAGTTTTGAGAAAATTGACAAAATTTGAATAAGGGTTGTAGCTAGATAGTAGTGTTATGCCAATATTAATTTCCTGGTTTTGATCACCGTACTGTAGTTATGCAAGCCTTTATTTGTTTTTAGGATATATATACTCAAGTGTTTGTCTACAGCCATACCACCCTGAAGCCTGATCTTGTCAGATCTTGAAAGCTAGGCAGAGTTGGGCTGGTTAGTCCTTGGATGGGAGATCGCCTGGGAATACCATCTGTTATAGGCTGGGGCAAAGGACTCGACAACCCACTCCCAAAACAATCAGCCATCAAAAACCCTATGAATAGCAGAGAAGCACTGACAATAGTGCCAGGCATAGCACAGTGTTGGGGAATATTTCATTCTATTTTACATAGAGTTGATGGCACCTAACATAACAACTATACTCAAGTATTTAGGGGCATATATATAGCTTCTCTAAAATGGCTCAGGACAAAATGGAGGTGTAGATGGGGAGAACACGAGGCATGAGAGCAATACAGGGAAGGAGAAAGAGGGATAGAGATGGAGAAGGAGGGAGAAAATGATAAAGAAAACATGAGAAAAAAACCCAACTGACATTACAGATGCAAGGTATATGGGAGTTAACTGTACTTTTCTTTCAGCTTTTCTGAAGACTGGAAATAATTTCAAAATAATGTGAGGGGAAAACCCTGAGAATAAAAAGAGCAGGGAACTGGAAAGGATGACTGGAGGCTCTGAACAGCCAGTGGGGTTTGCCCATGGGACCTTCATGGTGAGGACCTGGTTGGGTGGAGTGGTCAAGGGGCTTCTGGTGTCCAGTTTTTTGGTGTTTTCCCTGGAAGTGAAGGCAAGCCTGCTGGTGCAGGAGAGGGTGGGGTGCTCACAGCCACTGTGCACACAAGCCCGTGATCCCTCAGTTTTCAGTAGGACCCCCCCCCCCAGTCTCTGCCCCCTGTCCCTGAAGCTCCTTTGATTGCCTCTCTCCAGGGAAGGGGTAGCCAGCCTTTGGTTGGTCTTGGAGGGCTATTACTTGCCTATGGAGAGTGGGGGGACCAGAAATTCAATTGCGTCTGAAATTACTAGTCTAAACTTCGTCCTTATTTTGGCTGCCTCTTGCCACTTGCTTCCTGGGGGCTCTGGTGCCCTAAATTCCTCAACCTTCTGAGGGATTTTGCCCTCAGAAATCCAGATTGGATTTGTTCTCAGAATTCTTTGTTGCTAGTTTAGGATTCAGCTCTTTTGGTCCTAAATTATTTGTTGTCCACCTTTCAAAATTGTGTTTCTAGCTGGGTGCTGTAATCCCAATGACTGAGGAGGCAGAGGTAGGAGGATCACAGGTTGGAGGCCAGAGGCAATCTGTGTAACTTAGTGAGACCTTGACTAAAAAAAAAAAAAAAAGGGTGGGAGTGCAACTCAGTGGTAGAGCACTTGCAAGATATGTGCAAGGCCCTGGGTTCAGCCCCCAAGTACCAAAAAACAAAAAATTGCATTTCTATTTTTCTCTTCTCTCATTTTTGTCTGTTGTGCATTTATGCCTATTAAAAATTCCACTTACTCTTGTTTGGTAGGGGGTACAAATGTTGCAACCATGATTTTAAACAGGCAGTCTGCACAAAAATCTCTTTGCATTCTTGATTACTTCCTTTGGCTAGCATCCCAGAAGTGGAATTACTGGGTAGAGCATGCCATCCTTTTTGAGGCTCTTGATGAACTTTGCCAAATTGCTTTTCAATAGGATTATATTCTCACCAAGTTTCCATGGCTTGTCTCTTTTCCTGAAATTTTGCCTGCCTTGGGTAGGATCACTAAAAAATAAAATATTAAAATATTTGTTATCTTGACAAAGCAAATTCAACTCACTTTTGGCACAATTCCCATTAAAGAGTGATTTTTTTCCCCCCCACAGAGATGCTCCAGGTATGGGCAGGAGGCAGAAAGAAGGATTTTGCTGAATGATGACAGGTGGGGGTGGCAGGGTGGGGAGGTACGGGGTGGGAGTGGGGGTTCATATGTGCCCGTTGCCCACTCTGCAGGAGGCATTGTGGTTTGTGGAGAGAAGGGAAAGAATGAGGGGTGAGGTGGGGAAGCCCCAGGTCTCTGCTGCCTTCCTGTGTAGTAAGGGCTGCACTGGTCCCAGGATGGGCACATTCACCGGAGCAAATTGAATAAAGAGAAGCTGAGAGAGAGAGCAGTGAGGATGGAAACGGCGCAGCCAGGCTTCTGTCTAATGAACGTGACCCTGGAGGATGCCTGCCATGGGAGACGCGAATCTTCCTTTGAATCCCACTCCATTTCCGTGTGCTGCTCATAGGCAGGACCGTCTTATCATCCAGGGAATGCTTTGGTGCTTTGAGACACGTTTTTTGTTTTGCACAGCACAACCCCACTATGCAAGCCAACCTCTTCACCTATTGCGCCACTAATTTCCGCTCCGCGCACTGAGGTGTTTTGGTTTTCAAGTTTTTATTTTGGAATAATTTTATACCTACAAAAGAGCTCCAGAATAGAACCCAGAGGTCCTCTCTACGCCCACCCAACTTTGCCTCATGTTAACACCTTATATAGTCATAGTCCTTAATGGTATTAAGAAATTTACACTGATGAAAGGCTCTTTATTAATCTATAGAGCTTATTTTAATTCCCCTGTCCTCCCACTGAGAAAGAAAAGCACCCAAGCCAGCTGGAACTGACTTGGCGTTAGCAGTTAGCCTTACTCTGGGTGTTGCTTGCAGCTGGCCTGGCCTGCACGGCTTGGCCTCCCCGTTCTTCTTGAATGTAAACAATTTCTCAGAATGCCAACACCAAACAAGGCCACTCTGTGACCAAGATGGATCGAGACCAAACAAGACCACTCTGTACTCACCTCGGAACACAAACAACAACACGAATATTGTTCGAGCAACATGACCAAACATCCCCCTCTTCTGGACAACAGCAGAATTCGAGTTGAGGGTGGCTGCTTTGCTAATGGCAGTTTTAACCACACTTCCGTCCTCCTGGCCTGTACTTAAGAACTATTGAAGGTGAGCCGGGCAGGGGGGGTGCACACCTGTAATCCCAGCGGCTCAGGAGGCGGAGGCAGCAGGATCACAAGTTCGAAGCCAGAGGCAGTCTGTGTAATTTAGCAAGACTCTGTCTGAAAAAAAAAAATGGACTGGTGGTGCAGCTCAGTGGTCCAGCACTTGTAAAGCATGCAAGCACAAGGCCCTGGGTTCAACCCCCAGTACCTGAAAAAAAAAAAAAAAGAATTATTGAAGGTAGGCATGGGTGCACGCCTGTGATCCCAGTGGCTTGGGAGGTGGAGGCAGGAGGGTTGCCGCCTGTGAAACTTAGTGAGACCCTGCCTGTTTCAAGATAAAAAATAAAAAAGGGGCTGGAGGTGCAGCTCAGTGCTAGCGCACTTGCAAAGTTGAGTACAAGGCCTTGGGTTCAACCCTCAAGTACTGCCAAAAAAAAAAAAAAAAAAGGCATTATTGAGATATGTACTCTTAGAACTACCCCTACTTCCTGACGGCATCCGACCCAGAGCATTAGAAGTGAGCAGATGCATAAATGGGTTTTTATATCTCTTTCTTTCCTACATGAAAGGCAGCAGCATCCTATAAATAACCTTTTGTGCTCTGCTTCTTTCTCACTTCATTGTATCCTGCAAAGCCCTCGAGTCGGTTTATAGAGCACATCCTCACTCAGTTGTACAGGTCCATTGTGTGGACGGACTGTAGTTTATTCAGGCTCTCTCCTACATATGCACCTTTAGGTTGTTTCCAATGTTTTGCAATTACAATAAATACTTCTGCTTATCTGTTGCAAAGGATTTGCTTTTTCATCACTTGGCTGCAATGACTACCATGGTGGGGATGAATATCTTTGGTGCACTGACTTTTGCAAGAGAGGCCGGTACAGGATCCAAAGGTGGCCATGTCTGCTTCCCCGGCCATAGTCCCTCTGTAATGCCACCTAGTCCACACCTGAGGCTATTCCCTTGTCACCCAGGTGGGACACGAGTGCGCTCACCTCCTTATCTGGGTTGTGTTCCTGCATAACTTTAAACTGTCCTTAACGACACAAAGAGCTGCAGAAAGACCAGAGAGGAGCCTTGTGTGTGCACGAGCCAGCCTGTGTGGGGAAGAAAGCTACAGCCCCATGAACCGGCGGTGGGGCTGGGCTCTCAACAGGCCCAGAGGCGCCTTCCGTTCTCTTCTCCTACCAAGCATGGATGGACTTCTTCACGCTGCCACTGTCACCTGCTTGAGGGGGATCCCTTCTGAACCTGAGGGAGGGCCAGGTTGGGGAGGTGTGTATAGCAGCTTCCCAATTGCCAAGTCATGATGGACCTGGGGCCTGGATTGGGAGAAGCAAGAAAAATGCTCCCTGTCAGACAGTCCAGCAGCCTGGGGCCTTGTGCTGGCTCCTCTGGGCTGGAGAGAGACTTGAGATGAGGGCCCCTTCTAAGATGTTGCTCAGCTCACTCTGGCCATGTGAGGAAGTGTTTCTACTGGGTAACACTCTACTCATTCTCTACCATTGCCTTCAAGTATAGAATGTCCAGGCTCTTGAGGGACATTTTGTCATTTAAACAGGATAATATTCCTATAAGGGTAAATCCTCTTCTACCCATTTTATGGATGTGGAAAGTGAGGCTCCAAAGGATTGAGTAACATGTTAAATGTTACACACTAACCAGAACAGTCAGGATTTACTACCAGGTCTGTCTGATTGCAACGCTCTATATTTTTCTGAAAAGAATATGAAAGCAACAAAGTGTTTAACTCTAGAGGAGATGCTGAGGCTCATGGAATTGGAATCACTTATAGGCAGAAGTCAGATGCTACAGGGGAGGACAGGGAAGGTAGGAGACCTAAAATTGTCCCTTTGAGCCAATCACCAGAATTAGTATCCTCCTGTGAAAAGGAAGACTAGCCCACTGGGCCGTGATTTGACTTTTCTGATAGCAGTAACTGGCCAAGTCTTTTTTCGGAAGTCTTTGACGTGGTTGTTGTTGTTAGGTGCCGTCAAGTCATGTCCAACTCACAGTGACCCTCGTGGGGTTTTTAATGGGTCATTGTTCTGAGATTGCCTCGGGAATGGACTGCTATGTCCTTCTCTCATTTTTGTGATGCTTGGAATTGAACCCGGGACCTCAGAGACTGCAGAGCAGTGCTCTACCAACTGAGCTAAATCCCAGCCTGTCTTTGACATGTTGTTGTTGTTGTTGTTGTTGTTGTTGTTAGGTGCTGTCGTGTTGGTATCCGATTCATAGCAACCCTGTGTACAACAGGCGAAACACTATTGTCAGTGCTTCTCTGTTATTCATAGGGTTTTCAATGGCAGATTGATTTTTGGGAGTGGGTTGTCGGGTCCTTCTCCCAAATCTACAGCACCTGGTGTTCCCAGGTGGTCTCCCATCCAAGTACTAACCAGGCCCAACCCTGCTTAGCTTCTGAGATGTGACAGGATCGGATCCCACAGGGCTACAGCTGCAGGCGTCTTTGACATGGAGGTTGTTAAATATTTTATATTTCACCCCTGGTCCTACATGTACTCCCCCTTGGGTGAAAAAGCCAAATGAATCCTCAGAAAGCACCAAGAACACTCAATGCAAAATATAAGGAGAATTTATATTCCTTTACTCCTAACCCTGGGCCAGCTTGGTGAGCCTGCAACCTAGGCAGCTATAGAGGGCCTGAGCTTAGCTTCAGACTCTGCTATCTTATCCTGCAATTCTTAGTAATTTTTGTATAAGGGTCCTCACATTTTCTTTTCTTTTTTCTTTTTCTTTTTTTTTCGTGGTATTGGGGGTTGAACCCAGGGCCTCACGTCTGCATGCTTTGCAAGTGCTGGCTGCCTCCAGCCTACTTTTTTTTTTTTACTTTTTGAGACAGAGTCTCGCTAAATTACACAGGCTGCCTCTGGTCTCGAACTTGCGATCCTCCTGTGTCTGCCTCCTGAGCTGCTGGGATTATAGGTGTGCGCCACGGCACCCGACCAGGGCCTCACATTTTCATTTTCATTTTTCTCTGGATTCTACAAATCATGTAGCCAGTCCTACAGGCTAAAAGGCAGTGGCTGATATAACTCAGAAAAATGCTCTACTGCCTCCACTCAAGTTCTAGGGAGAGGAGAATATATGACAATAATTTTGCTCTGCTGAAGTCACTTAAGTGTTGACTCACCGGTCTCCTGGCTGTCAAGGGGAAGTGGTTCTGTCCTATGTATGCCCAGCATGGTGTATGAACAACACCAAGGGAAAAAGGCTGATGGACACAGTCCTTGTCATTAGCAAGAACATGTTCCTAGCATCTGCTCTGTGTCCAGCCCGTGGAACTATGGGGGAACATACCCCCAAGTCACTACCATGCTGGGGAAGCTTCTAGCTGGACGGGAGGGTGGGACACAGACGTTTCTGGGATACCCTTGGATTAGCTTCCAATGAGGCACAGATCTGTGGTCCCAAAGTTCAGAGAGATGTTCAGAAAGTGATCCCTGGGGGCCCGTCAGGAAAAGCTTTGGGTCAAGGTAGGACTCACACAGGGTTGTCAATGATGCATGGAGTTTTGTAAGTGGAGGAAAGAAACCCTTGGCCCTGGATAGGACCGCATCACATACACATCCATGTCCTGTCTTGCTTTTGAGTTGATCACAAGAGCCTGGAGTTGAGTATTATAGGTTGGGCTCTCTAGAAGCAAATACTGAAATAAACTTAGGGGTGTATATTAGTTTCCTGTGGGTGCTCTAACAAATAACTCTGAACCAGATGGCTCAAAACAGTAGAACTTTATTCTCTCAGTTCTGGAGGCCAGAAACCTGAAGTCAGTTTCATAGGGCTGAAGTCGGGGTATCGGCAGGCCCATACCCGCTCCTGAGGTTCTGGAGAAATCCTTTCTTGCCTCTTCCAGCTTCTGTTTGCTGCCAGAGTTCCCTGGCTTGTGGCTGCATCACTCCAATCTCAACCTTTGACTCCACATCACCTCCTCTTCTTCTGTCTCAAAACTCCATTTCTCTTTTATAAGGAGACTCGGGCTAGCATTTAGGGTCTACCTGGATAATCCAAGATGATCTCCTTCTCTCAAGACCCTTAGCCATGTTTTTTGCCATGTAAGATAATTGTCACAGGGTCTGGGGATTAGGTAGACATACCTTTCTGGGGGCCACCATCCATCCCATTGCAGGGCACAAGGTGTTTAATAGATATCAACACCCGTGAAAAGCATGCAGAGGAAGCGGGATGGGCAGAGGGAAGTTAGACTGATGCGGGCTCAGAAGAGTCTTGAGCAGCTCAGTAGAGAGTTCTGGAATAAGAACTGCCTGTTAGAGTTGTAGCTTAGTGGGTCACACTAGCTGGGCTGTCACATCTTGCCAAGCAGTCACTGGATATGGCTATGATGTGGGAAGGGTGTGACCTCCAGTGAAGCCAAGAGTGGCTGAGGCAGAGCCCCCAGGGGCTGACAGCTGGGTGGACAGTTGTTCCTTGAAGGAGGATCTGGACAGGGAGGGAGCAGCACAGTGTGAGCAGATGGCAAGGGATGGGGAGGAGTCCTCTGAAGGTAGCCCCTGAGTGGGACCTGGGATCTTCAGCCATGTGGATGAAAACAGCACATCCCCTCTGTGTTAAAAGGAGAAAAGGGACTCTGTGACCTCCTGAACTTGCAACATGCCACTGGCTGGGGAGCCATTTCTAGACTATTCCAAAGCCTACGTCAACCTCGCCTACCATCCCACTTGCCTTAGCTCTTGGCCTGCACTGGGGGTGTGGACACAGCTGCACAAATACACAGAGTCTGATTATAATTTCAACTAAAAACAAATTCCCCAGCAGCCCCCTGGGAGGTGCTCATGTGGTTTCCTCCTTTGCTCTCTCCTGGAACTCTGTTACGTATGGTACAAGATTTCTCTGTCCTGATTTGGAGGCCGTCTGGGGCTGTTTCCTGCTTGGACTCAGCAGCTCCAGGGGTTATCTGATGGTTTGGAAGGAACACTCTTCAGAGTCTCAGGCAACTGGGCCAGAGGTCTGTGTAGGTGGGCAGACATATGGTAGAGAAGGGTTACCTCAGGCCCCAAGAAGGGGCTCTTTCTGGATTCCCTGGGGACCTCCCTCAAAGTCACTCATTGTGTAGAAGCACTCCGCAGTGGAAAACCACCTGGCCCTGGAGAGATGAGCTGGGCCTGCCTCGTGCCTCAGAGGATCTCTGTAGCAACATTACTCTAGTGTGGACTCTGGAGGGCCCGTGACCTCTTTCCTGGGTTCTTGTCAAGAGGCTGTCTGGGAGGACACGCTGCAGTCAAGCCGGCAGGGAGGGGGCACTGTGACTGTGCAGGAGGGAACAGCGGTCAGACTTCACCCCCAAGCCCCAACTAGAAGGCAGCCATTTGCAAGATTCTCATGTAGCCCAAGGCTACTCCTCCACTAGCTTGGCCTGTCATCCTCACTGCCATGGTTGCCACAGGGCAATGTCTGGAGCAGTCAAAAGGCAAACCCAAAAGGCAACCCAGTACATACAAAGCAGGACCTTTTAGGTCCACTTTTAAATGTAAGCGAAGAGACTAGAATTTGACAGCACAGGGCAAGAGTCTGAGGCCGATGGGGAAGGCAAAAAGGGCATCGAGTGACGGCAGGAGTTCTGGAACAATCCCAGCCAATTTCTCTTCCTTCCTGGGCCTCAGTTTCCCTGTCTGCATAGTGAGTCCTGTTAAGTCAGGCATTCTGACCTTTATAGTGCTGATTAAGAGGTACAAGAGAAGAGGTAGACTGAGAGGTCCCTCGGGGTGGGGTAGAGGGCTGGTAGGGAGGCTGGGCAAAGGTCTAGAAGAGCCCCCTACTGCTGTTCAAGGGGTCAGGGCAAAGAGCATAGAAGAAAGTTCACATTCCATGTGGCTAAATATTTAATTTAAAAGTATGGAGGAGAAATGATAAACTAATTGTTGAGTAAAATAGCTGGCCTTAAAAATTATATATGTATGTGTGTGTGTGTGTGTGTGTGTGTGTGTGTGTGTGTGTGTGTGTGTGTGTTGTTGTTGTTGTCGTTGTTAGGTGCTGTCGAGTTGTGTCTGACTCATAGCGATCCTCATAGGGTTTTCAATAGCGATCCTCATAGGGTTTTCAACGGCTGTTTTGGGATTGCTATGTCCTTTTCCCATTTTTCCGGTGCTGGGGATCGAACTTGGGACCTCAGAGACTGCAGAGCAGTGCTCTACCAACTGAGCTAAACCCCAGCCCCATATATATACATACATACATATATATATATATATATGTATATACATATATATGTATGTATGTATATATATATACGTATATATATGTGTATATATATATATGATGTATGTACACACACACACATATATTTTATGCAGTCAGTATGGGACTGAACCAAGGGCCTTGCACACACTTTTTCCAAGTGTTCTGCCCCTGGGTTGCACCCCAGTGCCAGTTTTTAATTTTTAAATTGAGAGATAAGGTCACACTAAGTTATGTAGGCTGCCTCTGGACTTGAACCTGTGATCCTCCTGCCTCCACCTCCTGAGTCCCTGAGATTACAAGTATGCACCCCCATGCCCAGCTGAAAAAATATTTTTATAATGATCCATTAGGCCAAGTTTGAGTGAAAATTCTTGGATTCCTGAGAGTCATGCCCTGGAACATGTGGTGTGGAGAGAGGGGGCCCTGGTCCCTGGCTGTGGCTATGATGAGAATGTTCGCCCACTCACAGGCCTCCCACTCTGAGGGGTGGAGGTGACTTCGGGACCCAGCTGCTCTGCTCTGATGTCCGTCTTTGCAGCTGGGCAGGGCCACGCTCCTCACAGCCACTTCCCTCCTACTGAGTGCAGCAGATACTAAGAGGGGGTTATCTGTGGGAGACATGGGGCTCTGTCTTCGAGTGCCTCCCCTCCTTCACTGGCAGTCTTGCAGTATGACTTGCACCCCCGTTGCCTGCTCCCTTCTTCTTGCCTTTCCCATATATATTTCCCCTTGGAAAATTCTCATCTTGCAATCCAACCTTGACATCTCTGCTTCTTATAGGACCCTGGCCCCAGCTTCTTACCCTGGGCTCCTTCCCAAGCCAGGAGGTGCCTCCTATGCATATGCAGGGAGTCACAGGCACCCAGAGTGTGGCTCAGAAGCAGGCAGGGCTGGGTATGTCCCCTGGGCCTGCACTCTCCTCACCTTGTGGAGATTAGGGGGACACGACAGGGTGCACAGGGAACCCAAAGAGGGCCCCCCTTGTCTGATTGGAAAGTTCTAGTGGCCCAGAGCCTCAGCTTGCCCCTGCCCTCCCTCCACGCCAGTCTCCTGAGCTGCATGGCTCTTCCTCACTTGCAATGCCTGGGCATGCCTCTGGAACGTGCTTTGTAACCACGTTGGCTGCGGATGGTGAGCCTGGGTCCCAGGCCCCTCACGTCTCTGGCTTCTTCCAGTGCCACGAGAGTCTGATGGAGAACAGAGGAAACCGAGGCTCAGACACATCAAATGAGTGTCCACAGATGGCTCTTCTGATGCCCAACCCCGGCTATGCTACGATGTCCCAGCCAGTGTCTCATGAGTTCTCTCCCGGGTTCGAGGATTCGTCTGTCCTTGGGAAATGAATGTGCGATTCTACTAATGTTGAAAACGAAGCTGTTGCTTTTGACCTCACAGCAACCCAGTGGGGGGAGGCAGATGGAGGGCCAAGCGCATTGTCCCCTGGGGTCAGCTAGGCTGCAGCCCCTCAGAACCGATTGTTATACTTGCAGTCTGGGTAGCGGTAGGCAAATCTAGGGTCACAGGTTCTCAGTGGCCTCAAGATGTCTTTCAGCCGACTGGCAGCCCTGAGGACTTCTGGGTCTGGGTGGTCACCCTGGCCACACTGGGCGACAGCAGCATCTATCTCCTCTTGCACAGGGCTGGGGAACTTCCCCTGGAGAAGTGGCGGTAGCAACTGCTGGCACACCAGCACCAGGCTCTGCTTCTCAGGGACAGTGTCACAGGCAGGTAGCTGGGCCTGGCAGCCAGAAACCAGGCAGCTAAAAATGTCTTGATTCTCTCCTGCCTTGGCGGCTGCTTGGCTACCTGGAAGAGAAATGGAAAACATCACACACCCTACAATCTGTTCTGCTTGGGACAGGGCACCACTGACGAAAATTGCTGGATGAAGTATCTGAGTTTCCTAGCATTTCTCTGTCACCAGGAGATTTAGGGCTCCGGGGACACAATGGCCTCTTCTGAGAACAACATGGGAAGGATACTCTGCTATAATTGGCTGAGGCCTGAACATGGACACCCCCGTTATCCCTACCAGCAGCTGGGCCTATAATTGTAGAGGTCACATCCATATCATTATTCTTCCATCATGACGGAATTAGGGAGCTCAGGAAGTTACTAGGACTGGGTTCGTTTGCCCTCTTAAAATACAAAGTCAGGAGGAAAAACTGGTAATCCAGGAGACGCATTCAGTGGGTTGTGATGGGACTGTTGTTCGATGCTTTATATATCCTGACTATTCTGGAATCAGCCTCTCTTCTTCTACTTTGATTCTTCTTAATATAGGCAAATCAGGAAAGGAGTGAGTCTAGTTTAATTTCTTTTTTTAAAATTTAAAAAATTTTTGTGGTACTGGGGGTTGAACCCAGGGCCTCGCACTTGCATGCTTTGCAAGTGCTGGACCACTGAGCTGCACCCCCAGCCCATCTTTTTTTTAATTTTTACTTTTTGAGACAGGGTCTTGCTAAGTTATGCAGATTGCCCCTGGTCTTGAACTTGCGATCGTCCTGCCTCTGCCTCCCAAGCCACTGGGATTATAGGCATGCGCCACTGTGCCCAGCTCAGTCTAGTTTAATTTCTGTCTTTGTAAACTTTCTCATATAAACAAAGTCAGAAGTGGGAAAAGCAAATCCTTTGTCCCGTTATTGGCCTCAGAACATTAGGAGGTTTAAAGCGTTCTGGGACACTAGAAAACTTCCTAAAGAGCAGCTGTGCCAACACAGTCTGCAAAACGTACTGGCGAATGAGGCAGATATTTAGGCTTCAGATAAAAGCTAGAAGCATCTGCCGAGAAAGGCTCTGAGGGGAGATGGGTTCAGGAGTCTTGGGTGTGTGTGTGTGTGTGTGAGGAGGGCCAGGGCAAGTTGCTGGACCACACAGACCCCATGAGAAAACAGTACTGACCTGGGAGGATGCAGTTGGGGCCATGCCACTATGGACAAGGCCAAGTCTACTTCCCCTTTGGAGCTGGAGTGGAATATGAGGGACACTTTACCTGACATCTGACATCCTCTGAACTTGGGCTGTGCTCACTGTAACATACAGAGACCGGAAAGGCCCAACAGTGTGACCCCGGGTCACCCCTCCTTCGCTCCTGTCACCTTGACTTCCCCTGACAGCTGCTCAGCCAGGCCCATGCTGCGTACCTTCCTGCCTGTCGATGACGCCTAGTGCGCTGGCATCCCGGATGAACAGATGCCCATCGGTAAAGATGCCAAACATGCCCGCGTCAACATGTGTGAAGTAGAAGAAATAGTTCAAGTCGTTGTTCCTCAGGGACTCTAGGACACTGAGGAGCTGGTAGGCGAGGTCAGCGGCCTGGTCTGGGGGTGCCCCGTAGAATTCCTGCAGTGGTCTGGTGCTAGTGCTGACCAACAACCTGCCACAGGAGCCCAGGTACTTGGGCAGCGGCCATCCTTCTGCACCAGGGAAGATCTGCCAAGCCGGAAGAAGCAGGCATTAGAGAATGGGAGAGGAAATCTCCTGGAGCACACAGAAATAACCCTCCTCAGTCGGCATCCCTGCTCTCAAAACACATTGGCAAAGGGTCTCTCCATCTTTTTATACCTCTTGGAACACGGCAATTCCTCTACCCCTCCCCCACATTTTTATGCTACTATTGATGCTAGATTCGGGAAGAAGGGCTCCTCCCAAATACAGCAGGGGGCCATATTTCAACAGTTTCTCCAAGCAGGGTATTGAGAATGTTCATGAAGCTGCCGCCATTTTCAGTGCTATGCAGGATTCAGGGGAGTATGTTTATTTGAAGAGTAGTAGTTTTGAAAACCATTTGACTAGTCTTTGCGATCTCACAGATATCACTGCTTAGAAAGAGGCTACGGGAAAAGTAATAGGGGGTCAACTTGAAAGAAAAATATTAAAAAAAAAAATAACACCACAAGCAGAGCATGTTGCACCTGCAGTTCCAGCTACTCAGAAAGCTGAGGCAGGACGATGGCTTGTGCCTGGGCAATGGAGCGAGACCCTGTTTCTTGAATAAATAGAACAGCGAAGGGAACTGGTTCTGGGATAAACTAAAAAGCATGAAGTTAGCCCTTGGGAAATTCCATTTTGGGGAATGTCCTCACTGGCCCTAATGTTCCTGCCAGCCCTGAATGAATCTGCCTGGAATCTTCTAGACAAACACTGGTTTAGGGTAGCCCAGCCCAACCTGTTTCCTCAAAAGCCTTTCCAATTTATGGATCTGTGAGATGAAATGGGGCAGGTGGGGGAGGACATCCCGGCCGGGCTTTCCCTGACCATTTATTGAAGCAGCTATATCTAGAATGGGGTTTCTTTAAACTGTGGGGTAATAGAAACTATAACTACTCAGCACTTTCCTATTGGTGTTCCTACTCAAAAAACCAGACGTGGGCTGGGGGTGTAGCTCAGTGGTAAAACACTTGTTCAGCCTGTGCAAGACCCTGGGTTCTATCCCGTGCCACCAAAAAAACAAAACAAAAAGACAAAGTCATCCCCATCTCTGATAATTTCCGGTGCCCTTCTGCCCATTTTAAGTCATGTTGTGAAGAACACAGGCCTGTTTGCTCTTTGACTTTCCCCTGACCAGAGGGAAACTATGTGTCTCCGAAGGAGGTCCTGAGCCTACTGTCTTTGTCTAAATGTGCAGCCACAAAGCCATCCCTGGGTTCCATGCAGGGCCCTTTCTGGGCAGAGCTCATGGTTGAGTGATCAAAGCCCAGGCCTCCCAAGAGCCAGGCCTGGGAATAGGCAACCAGGATCTGCTATTGCAACCAACCAAGACTGGAATGATGGGTTAAATAGACCTCAAAGAGTGCAGGATGACCAGCAATTCCTTCTCTGCCTCTAGGATTCAAAATGCCAATGTTACCAGGCAGGTTTTAGTGGAAAGAACATGGCTTCTGATGTCAGACACTTCTGGGTTTGGATCTATCACTGATGGTGGCTCAATGAATTTAGCCAACTCCCTTCATGTTTCTGAGCCCCAATTGACCTTGTCGAGAGATGTTGTTGTTGTTGTTAGGTACCATCAAGTTGTGTCTGACTCATAGCAACCCTCATAGGGCTTTCAATGGCTGACTATTTTGGGATTGCCTCTGGAGTGGATTGCCACATCCTTCTCCCATTTTTTGTGGTGCTGGGAATCGAACCTGTGTCCTCAGAGACTGCAGAGTGGCGCTCTACCAACTGACCTAAATCCCCGTCCCTTGTCTAGAAATAGGGGACAATAATAATATGGCCAGGGCATCATCATGAGCATTAGCTTACATAGTGATAACATGATACCTGGCACATGGCAGGTGCTCATAAATGACAGGCCAAGACTTATGAACTGTCATTACGGGTGGCTCTTTTCCACCTGCATCTTCCCCTCCCCCTCTTCCTTCTGTCCTCTTCCTTCTCTCCTTTTCTTCTTCTCTTCTCCCTCCTCCTTGCTGTGGCTGCTGCTGCTGCTTCCCTCTCCTCTCCCTTCTTCCCTTTCTACCCCCTGTGTCTTCTTGCCATTCCTCCCTCCAACTTCCTAATTTCCTTTGTGTCCATTACATGACCTCCAAGTCCTGATGTCAGTGGGATTGGCCTCCACATGTTCTATGGATGTTTGTTTACATATTAGGTGTCTGTTTCTGCCATTGGGCTGGAAGTTGCATGAAGGCAGGGGCCACCATATCTGTCTTTTTGACCAATGTATCCCAAGGTCTTAGTGTATCCTCATATATTTGACCATTCTCCTCTTGATGGGCATTTAGGTTATTTTCATTTGTTTTCACCTTTCCAAACTTAGCTGCAGGGCACATCTCCAGGTGGATCATTGTTTGGCTGTTTCCTCACCTCCTGAGCTTGCTTAAATCTTACCGAACTTGAGGCACAGGTCAAAGTGACCCTCCTTCACAAAGCACTTCTGGGCGCCTCAAGAGGTGAAGGTGGCTATTGTCCTCTCCTACTCACACACCCAGCCTTGTGCAGCCACACCTCTTTTCTCCACAGCAGCCACAGTGCTTTCATTCTGCAAGAGCCATCAGATATTTACCCAATGCCACAAATGTACTAACGAAGGTTGGTGGCCCCAAGGCATGTAGTAAAGAGAGGGAGGGGGCTCAACTGAGGGCTGGCCCTGGGGAGTCTGAGGTGGCCCTTTAATCAGGAGGGCTGGTTGCGCCGAGGGGTTGCCGGGTACCTGCAGGAGGATGGGGTGCGTGTTGACAGCCAGCGTGTAGAGGAGGCGCAACTTGTCACGGTCAGTGAAGTGGTCCATGAAGATGCTGCCGGCATCGGCTACTTCAGCATAGCGCCGGACCACCCGGTCCAGGAGTCGCTGCGAAGGGCAGCGCAGCAGTGGGCTGGGCAGGCCCTGCAGGTGTGGGAGAGAAACCCCAGAGTGGTCAGGGATGCTGAGCACCTATGGGGAGCACAGGCAGGCTCTGCTGATGAAGGAGACCCCAGGGATGGAGTGTCACAGGGTGGTGTAGGAGAAAGCCCTGGAGGGGGCAGGGCTCTGAGTGGGAGGAAGAGTGGGGAGACCCCTGGGTGGGGTCAGGGGACTGAGCACTCCTGTGGGATAGGATGGGAGAGGACCAAGCGAGCTACACAGCAGGGTGGGGTTGGGGGGCTGTGAGGCCCGAAGTAGAAGATGGCACATTTAGGGGTCCACAGTGTGACAGAAAGAGCCCAGGCTATGGAGCTGATCACCTGCCGTGGGAGCATATTGAACAAAGGTGGTACATTGCGAGAGACCTATGTATTGGTGAGTTCTGGAGGGTGGCCCCATTGTCACAGGTAGAAAATGGCTGCAGAAGGCTCTGCAGGGCTTCTTTTCTGCAAATGTGGGGGACGTGATGGGGGAGAAGGTGGCTCACAGGTTCTGGACACTCAGTGTCTGGCCCTATGCTCAGCCTTTGCCCAGGTACTATCTCAGCCCACACAGGGACTTGGATTCTGTAGTCCTCTCCTGCCCTGGTGTCTCTCCCAGAAATTTAAAGTGACTGATTGAGAAAAGGCTTCAACAATTCTGTGGCAGACATGACATTTCCTGGCCTTGGCTAGCAGATGCAAATGTAGATTGCATGGTCGAGTGACCTAGTGGACACTCTGGTTTTCTAGATGACAATAAGGACCTGGAAAGGGAAAAAGCTTGGAAAAGCACTTGCTGCTTGTTGGTGCCCAAGCTTGCTTTCATAGTTAAACCCCAGTAGGCAGAGAGAGATTTAAGGGGCAGAAAGAGGGAAAAAATCATTGAGTTTAGAATGGGCAGTGTGTCCCAAACCTGACAATCAAAGCCTTCAGAGTGCTATAAGAACACAAATCCTTAGTTCCTCACCTGAAAACTCTGGAAAGGTAGGTCCAATGGGGGTGTGTTGTTATTGTTAGGTGCCTTCAAGTTGTGTCCGACTCATAGTGACCTTCACAGGGTTTTTAATGGGTGATTGTTTCGGGATTGCCTCAGGAGTGAATTACCACATCCTTTTCTAATTTTTGCAGTGCTGGGAATCGAACTCGGGACCTCAGAGACTGCAGAACAGCACTCTACCTACTGAGCTAAAGCCCAGCCCCTAGTGTGGGTGTAGGACTCTGCATTTTCAACAGGTGTCCTGAGTCGTTCTTGTTGGCGGGCCAAATCTGAGGAACACAGGCAGGGAGCATGGGACTTAAGGAATTGGATGTGACTCAGCCTTCCTACATTAGGAGCTTTGGAAGAAGTTCCTGTGCAGAGGTCTTCCTTCCTTTGTTTTGTGCACACATGGTTGTGCATTCTTGATGGTAGAGTAAGGATACTTGGTGATGGCTTCCCCACCACTTCTCAGACAGCTGTCATCTTTCCCTGGAAGGTTTTGACTGATAAAATTCACTCTTTAAAGGGGAGTATGCACATTATAATAATGTTGATCCAGAAACCCACACAGTCTTCAGAACCAACAAACGGTAGTACATGCTTGTAGTCTCAACTACTCGGGAGGCTGAAGCAGGAGGATCGCTTAAGCCCAGGAGTTGGAGACCAACCTAGACAACATAGTGAGACCACTGCTCCCCGAGTCTCTTAGATAAATAAATATCAATAAGTGAATCTCTCAAGAAGGAATTGTAGATGCTTAGAGGAGAGAGAGTCACTGACCCCTCAAATCATGTCAGAGAGCCAGTTCTGCTTCTTAGAAAGTTTAAGGTCTCTTCCAGACAGAAAAGACAGCTTCAAGAAGAATCAGGAGTGCAGGTTGCTTATGGACAGGCATTGACTGTCTAAGGACCACACACTGAGTCCATTTGGTCATTAGCTCTGTGCTACACCTCCCAGTGACAAGAACAAAGGACTCCTAGATGCCTTCCTTTTAGAATTCCTATGTTGGGTCAGGACAGGGAAAGAGACCAGGGTTGCCCTTTTCTCATTTCAGCAGAAAAGATGCCAGAAGACATGCTTCCAATCAGTCCAGTTTGGTACAGTGGAAGGACTGGAGAACTTGTTGGAATTCTCTCCTACTGTCTGTCCTGCTACCTCTTTGGGACTTGAATATAGACTCAGTTTACAAGCTTCATGAACATACATGCAAAAGGCATGGCATGGTGAGAGGCACATTCTCTCTACTCAGAAAATGGCACTGTCACCATAATAGTCATCAGAATTTGCATTGTCACTGCTGTGTTATACACACACCTTCCATCATTAGTCTTGGCACTCTGTGCTCTTCTAGCTGAATCTCTCCTCCCATGGCCACCTCATTAAGGAAGCAGAGCGAGGCCATCTTTGATAGATATGAGGTGCCTGGGGTAAAGACTCTACCTACTGGCTGTTGGTAAAGAATTATGCTAATTATTCTGACTCCTTTTGGAGGGTTAGATTTGAGATTCATCTGGGAAAAAAAGAGTAGGGTTGAGCTATGGAAGGAAGCATGAGAGAGAGGTGAAGCAACAGATGCATGGTTGCTAGATGTCAGACCTCAGATCCTGGAAGCTTCTATGCCAGGTTCTTGGCCAGGGATGGTGCTGTGGTTTGGATGTGTCCCTCAAAAGTTCATAGTTGGAGACTTAGCCCCCAAAGTCATATGTTAATGGCATTTGGAGGTGGGGACTTTGGGAGGTAATTAAGATTAGATGAGGTCAGGAAAGTGGAGCCCCCTTGATACAATTAGTGGCTTTATAAGAACAGGAGGACAGACCTCAGCTAGCATGCTTGCTCTGTCTTGCCACATGATACTTCTGCCATGCCATGATGTAGCAAGAAGGTTCTCATCGATGTTAGCGCCATGCACTTGGACTTCTTGCTGTCAGAATTGTGTGCTAAATAAAAATATATTCCTTATAGGTTGATCTGTGGTGTTCAGGTATAGCAAAAGGAAAAAAAGACAGATGGCATTACCACAGATTCCTTTGCCAGAGAGAAGCCTCACTGAATCTTTGTTCCTTGTCCTGGGGGAGCCAAGTAGCCCACCCACTCAGGGAAATGGGGCTTTATTGAGGCACGAGAGAAGGGCAGTGGGTTAGGTTTGCAAGGCCTGGACCTACTGAAATTCAACTTCAGCCCTTGTACAAGGGGGAGGTGGTGGTGCCCTTTTTCTTACCTCATAGGAATGGCAAGGAAGAGAATGTGTGTGAAGCTTCTTTTGAAGGTAT
>VMDO01026911.1:0-26013 GCA_007922755.1 Pedetes capensis
AAATAATCTCCAAGCAATCATGAAGCTGCTGGGTAGGGTTATCATCTGGGAGCAACGTGGCTGGGTTTAGGGCCATGGCCTTCTGAAACTGAATTCAAGGCTGGTCTAGTAATAGGGCCTGGTATTGGGTTAACCTGGCATTCAAGAACCACTTCTCAGGAGTCCCTCGCAATAGCCCATCAATTGCATGTGGGGCTACAATGGCTAGATCTTGGCCAAAGGTCAGCTTATCAGGCTCTTTCATCAGGATGGCCATGGCTGCCACTGTTTGTAAACACGTTGGCCACCCAGCTGCTACTGGATTCAACAGTTTAGACAAGTAAGCAATCGGTCTCTTTCATGGGCCCAGCTGTTGAGTCAAGACTCCTTTTGCTATACTTTGCTTTTCAGCCACGAAAAGCTGAAAGGGTTTAGTAACATCAGGAAGGGCAAGTGCAGGGGCAGTGGTCAGAGCCTGTTTTAAGTCATCAAATGCCTTTTGCTCCACCTCTGTCCAGACTAATGGCTCAGGTCCCCCCGCAGTGGCTGCATACAAAGGTTTAGCCATCTCAGCAAATCCTAAAATCCAAAGAGGACAGTATCCCACAGAGCCTAGAAATTCTCTCACTCACTTCTCTGAGGTAGGGGTGGGAATTTTTAGGATTGCCTCTATCTGTTTTGTTGAGAGAGACCGCTTAT
Organism: Pedetes capensis; assembly: GCA_007922755.1. Lineage (NCBI taxonomy): Eukaryota > Metazoa > Chordata > Mammalia > Rodentia > Pedetidae > Pedetes > Pedetes capensis. The sequence goes on from VMDO01026911.1 coordinate 679, forward strand.
CTTCTGGGGAGTCCTGGCTCTTGTAGACCTTGAGGGCAATGTTCATAAGTTCCTCCCTATTTTTTTCCTTCAAACCCTTTCAATTTCTGGATCTTTCTTTTAATGTTCTGGGGCCGACTGGGCTACAAAGGCCAAATTCATAGCCATCCAATTCCCATTTGCATACAGATCAATAGGCATATAAGACAGGTATGCTTCTAGGAGGCATTCTAGGAACACAGCAGGAGACCAAGTGTAGGGAAAAATTGGGAGGAAATTGGTAAAAACTCCAAAACTGGGAAAATGGCGTTTGAATATCTGGTTTGTAAATTAGAAATCTAGGGAAAATGAAAGTAACTTGGTTGTGCGTTTGTACAAAACCCTTCCTGATTGGACAATTGGACTGAAAGCTGATTGGCTCAGGCCATTCCATGGGCGAACTATACAAAGAGCTGCGCTGAGGCAGCTCGCTCTCTTCCCTTTTTGGCACGGCCTCTCTGGCATCCCTTTCTGCGCCTTCTCGCCTGTTCCTGCCCGGACCACAGCTGAGGACGTGCCTCTCCCACTGCTCTCCCCCGAACCTTTGATGAGGAAAAACGCTCTCCCATGGCAATCCTCGACAAGGAAAAGAACCTGCTCTCCCTCTGATCACCGAGGAAGCGGCAGCTGTCTCCTTCTGACCACTGAGACGACCAACACAGGTGTTTGTCCCTGGAAGGCAAAAGTGCCTGAGGCTTTTCCTTTCTCCCGTCTCCTCCGGGGTCCTGAGGGCCGAGGGAGTCTGCGCCCCTCACCTGAGGGTCCCGAGTGAATTGTGTTTAGTATCTGTGTGCGCGGCGGTGCAGCCCGTCCGAACCTTCAGGCCGGACCGGGAGGCGCGCGCCCGAACGTGGGGCCCAACATAGTTGGTGCCCGAACAGGGACCCAACAACCGAGGAGCCCTACTGAACCTCGCTTATCTTGGACAAATTCATAGGCTTCCTAGCAGTCCCTCATAACCTGGCTAGGAGATGTTGGTGATAGGTGTTCAGACTCAGCCTACCTGTATCGGCGTTTGGGTCCCAGGTGGGGTAGGTAGTAGGCAAAACGTGAGTGAGGTGGGCCTGTGGGTCTAGCAATGTGTCACCGTTGGGCCCAAGGACCAACTTTTGGGCCTCACTCAGGATTCATTCACATTCTTCAGACTTGAAAAGAGTCTGCAAGAGTTGTTGACAATCACCCCAAGTAGCCTGGTGGGTATGAACACAGACTCCAAAAGGAAGGTAAGAGCTTGGGATTTTTCTGAAAAAGGAGAATTCTGGTATTTCCAATTGTATATATCATTAGTACCTAGATGAGGCCTCCAAGAGTGACCCCCCCAGGGGAGAAAAGTAGGCCTGCAAAAGACTCAACATCACCCAAGTGTAGTCCTCCCAGGGGTGGACCCTGGAATTGAATTGCACTGGGAAAGTCACAGGGTAACAGAAAGGGTGAACCAACAACTCAGCAGGCTTGGTGCTTTGCAGCCACCAGAGGCCAAAATCATAACCAGTCTCTAATCAGTCAGACCTCTGAGGGGTGTGACAGCTCACCCTCTTACAGAAAGGAAAATGCCAGCAGTCAGAGTGGTCCTCTGGCAAACATATTACAGTAGTTTGGCAAAAAAGGCAATCAGAAGGAGGATAGCCTAAATGTCAGAGGAGGCTCTGAAATTCCTTATCCAAGACCTGCTCAGACAGCATCCTAAAAAAAGAGGGCCCCAATCTGTGCAGACAAAGGGGTCTCGAGGTCAGCAACTGCAACAGAGGCAAAACAAGACTTCAAGAAGGACTTGTAGAAAGAGATAGACTCTGGCCAAAAGGGAGTCGGACATCAGACAGACAGATTCAAAAGACGAATGAGGAGGGATCCCAGAGACAGATTCAGAGATTCAGAAGACAAATTGTGTGTGTGGGGGGGCTGTCATCGAGCCTGGGGCCCTGGACTGTCTCAGGGGGTGCCTTCCCCAGGGTCTTCGACTTGCAAGACTCATCAAGGCTGGAGACTAGTCTAGGCTCCTGTGGGTGGATCTCGCTTAAATCTGCATTGCTCACATATCCTAAAACCAGGCAGATTCCCTATAGTGCAGCCTCTCAATCCCTGCACTAGTCCAAAATACAGATAAGGGAAAGAACAGTGCAAAATAGCAAAAGATAACAGAGCAATTCTTGACACACATATAATTGAAAATAAAGCATGTCCCGTTTTACCTTTTCTTAACCTAAACTTTATGTACTTAATATCATCTTAGAGGAACTGGGCATGGAGGGAAGCTTTCAGGTTCAGCATAAAACAGACTCCAAATTCAGTTTCCATGTCTGGAGAAAAAGCTAATCTGAAGTGAGACAACATACAAGACAAAGGGGTCGCTGGTTTTGATGATGAAGTTCCCATGATGTTAAGGACGACCTGAAAGCTAAACAGCACCAAACACAGGGGTTTAACACAGAGCAGACAGACACTGAATAACACACTGAGACAACAATGAATGAAACATATTCAAACCAAATCCTATCCCAATGTCTTGGGTTAGTATGGAGGCCGAGGTTGTGTCATGTTTGACCCTCGGGATCTCCCAAAAACAAACGCTGCAACACAAAGACAAAAACTCACCTCCGGAGGATACCAATCTGTCCCAACCACCAAATGGCATCTGATTCCCCAAGGCACAGAAACCTAGAGGCCCTGGCACATCTTCAGGGGGTACCCTGCCTCGAGTCTGACTTGGAGCTCAGAAAGCCCAAATTGTCCAGAGCTCTGGGGAGATCTCGATGGGGCCTCTAAAATGTACCCAGTGGCTCCACCCCAGAAAAATACTCCAAGACACAAACAAATGGATCAGGAGCAGAGAAGTTTATTTAGACCAGCCAATCCTGGGAGTGGACTTTCAGAAAGCAGCATCTGACTTACAGTGGTTAGAGGCTTTATAGGGTAGGGGCAGAGAAGCAGAATTACAGAAACAGAAACTTTTTTATGGTAAAAGGGTGGGGGTACAAAGTATAAAGTAAGTTTGCATTTCCCAGAGTTTAGCCCTTTGCAGGAATTCCCTGAAATTTGACCATTTACAAAGTTATCTAGTGCCTCCACTGAGATGCCCAGACTAAGAACCGGAATGACCCACTTATCTTAGGATTCTGTCTTACAGTTGCTGCTCCACAAATTCCTTTAAAAGATGGAAATAACAGAATGTTCTGGGCCAGATCAAAGGGGTGTAGATATGGGCAGTAACTTCTAAGAACTCCCAGACCTCAAGATAACACAAATGGCATACTTTAGCAACTCAAAGCCTCACCTTATTTGACTTTCAATAGCAGATCCCTCTGCCTCTGAATGGCCTACTTTAGCAATTTAAAGCCTCACCTTATCTGACTTTCACTTTGTCCACCCCCTCCTTCCCTGCTTGTAACCCACAATAAAAACCTTTACCCTGCAATGAGTTGGGTCCCGACACTGAACCGCTGCGCTGGTGAAGTGCTGTACCCTCCACCTCGAGCTTTAATAAAGGCTGTTATTGCATTCGACTTCGAACTCCCTGGTGGTCTTTGGGGAACTCGAACTTTGGGCATAACATCCACATTTTTCTTAATTCAGCCCTTCCGAAGGCCCAACCATCTCATGACACATTTGCCCTTATCAGCTTCTATTGAGGGCTAGTTTCCAAGAACCAGAGTGATTTTGAAGTGACCTAGGCCTGCTATCACAGCTGGGGGTGCAGCTAAGTGGTTGAGTGTTTGCAAAGTATGTGTGAGGCCCTGAGTTCATCCCCTGAGTACCACAAAAAAAAAAAAGAAAGAAAGAAAAAGAAAAAAAAGAAAAGAAAGAAAGAGAAAAAGAAAAGAAAGAGAGAAAGAAAGAAAAAGAAAAGAAAGAGAAAAAGAAAAGAAAGAAAGAGAGAAAGAGAGAGAGAAAGAGAGAAAGAAAGAAAGAAAGAAAGGCGTTACCAGTCACTCCAGAGAAACTCAGACAGGGACTTTAATGGGTGGTCAGGAAAATGAATGAGAAAACAAAAATAAACAGCAGCACCAACAAAACCAAGCTCCGCTCCCCTTGGGTTGCCTGTACATTTTTTTCTAAAGTGAACTTGAACAGAGAAAGAATAATTAACCCTCAGGTAGAGACTTACATGTTGTATTAGTTTTCTATTGTGACCATAACAAATTACCACACATTTACCAGCTTAACCGACCATACATTTATTGTCCTACTGTTTAATAGGTCGTAAGTCCGACATTGTCTCACTGGCTAAAACTAAAAAGTGTCCCTAAGACATGTTCCTTTTGGAGACTCTAAAGGAGGATTTGTTACATTGTTCATTTTTATTGGGGGCAGAATTTAGTTCCTTGCTGTGACCCCTAATTCTTTGCTTGCTGTTGTAAGACTCGGCTTCCCGGAGGGACACCGTGTCTATCCAAAGTGTTCCCAATGAGAGACGGAGACCTGAGCCGCTGCAAGCACAAAGGATTTTATTGTCCGACGCGTCGGGGTCTACTCAGCTCCATCGAACAAGAGAGCGAGAGAGACCCCGAAGTGCAGAAGCGAGGGCTTTTTATACTCTTACAGAAGCAAAATGGCGGGTTAGCTGACTGGTATAACTTTGATTGGTCACATTGGTTGACTTTTAAACTGATTGGTTAAATCAAATAGCAAGGCGTGAGCGGGAAGGGGGAAGGTTTCAGCATTCTGAGACGTTGGTGTTAGCAGATAACAGGAAGCGGCAGTTTAAGATAGCTTGGGACCTCCCAAGTTGGGAGGGGTGGGGTCTCTCTGAGGCAGTGGAAATATTTTCTTAGCCTGATCTATAAAATGGCTTTTCTGTGGCTAAGCTGGGTCCTTCACTGTTTCCAGGTAAGGGCTGTTGGAGAGCCCATTCCCATATTCCTTGACTCATAGCTCCCTTCTATTTTTCTTTCCCTCTCTCTCTCTCTCTCTCTCTCTCTCTCTCTCTCTTTTCTTTCTTTCTTTCTTTTTTTTTTTTTGCAGTAGTAGAGAGTTCAACCTAGGGCCTCATACATGCTTTTTGCAAACACTCAACCACTAAGCTGACCACCTAGCTCATTTTTTTAACTTGTAATATGAGACAGAGTCTTGCTAAATTACGCAGGCTGCCTCTGGCCTCAAACCTGCCATCCTCCTGCCTCAGCTTCCTTAGTCGCTGGGATTAAAGCTGTTGACCCAGCCCCTTTCTCTATTTTCAAAGCCAACAACTATAGGTCAGTCCCTTTTGTGCTTTACATCTCTCCTTCTCTCCTCTTCATTTTCTAATGCAGACAGGAGAGTTTCTCTGCTTTTAAGGATTAACATGATAAAACTGATCCTCTTCAGATAAGACTGGATAATGTCCTTATCTCAGTATCTTCAGCCAGTAATCACTTCAGCTGAGTTTCACGCGTAAAGCAACATACCCCAGGTGAGACGATTAGACTGAGGACATATTTGGGAGGGGAGTGTTATTCTGCCTGTCTTGTGCCTCCAGGGAAAGAGTTTTTGTTTAAATGTTGTGTAGGCAGCCTTGACCTTACAGCAATTCTCCTACCTCTGTCCCTCCAAGCACTGGGATTACGGGCATGCACTACCATGCTTGGCTTTAGATAAAGATGTCTTAAAAATTAAGAAACAGTTGGCAACATGTACATTGCTTTTTAAGAGGGCTTTTCTTGTACAGACAGTAATATATATATATATATATGTATATATATATATATATGTATATGTATATATATTTTAAGAATTGCAACTTTGTAGTATTTTAGATAACCTGCAGCCATAGCCCTGTGGCATCCAATCCTGTCAGATCTCGGAAGCTAAGCAGGGTCGGGCCTGGTTAGTACCTGGATGGGAGACCACCCGGGAAAACCAGAAGCTGTAGGCTTGGGAGAAGGACCTGGCAACCCCCTCCCAAAAATCAATCTGCCATTGAAAACCCTATGAACAGCAGAGAAGCACTGACAATAGTGTTTCCCCTGTTGTACAGAGGGTCGCTATGAGTCGGATACCAACTCGAGGGCACCTAACAACAACAACAACAACAGCAACAATTTTAGATAAAGTTGTGCTTGTACTTTGTTCCATGGAGTCAAGGAACTGTATTGAATAAACCTAGGATTAGAATGCCAAAAAAAAAAAAAAAAAAAAAAAAGGAACAGGAATTGGTGCTTGTGGTGCTGGCTAGGCCATTGGTTTATGTTCTAAATCAATCCTGGAGGAGATGGAAATATTTACTGAATACAAATGCTTTCCCTGGGGTAGGTAGAGTGGAATTCTAGACTCCGAGAACTCTAGGTCTTGCTTTTCCTTTTCGTTCAGGGATAAGAAAATAGCATGCTTAATTTTATCAGTGGGCTGAGATTTAGCTCAGTTGGTAGAGCGCTGCGCTACAGTCTCTGAGGTCCTGAGTTCAATTCCCAGCACCCCCAAAATGGGAGAAGGGCCTGGCAATCTACTCCCAAGGCAATCCCAAAACAGCCATTGAAAATCCTATGAGGGTCACTATGAGTCGGATACCGACTCCACGGCACCTAACAACAACAACAATTTTATCAGTGGCTGAACATACCCTCCCTTCTGGACGAGAGCTTTTCATCTCTGCTCCATGGAAGTCTCTGCTTTTCTAGAGATCCCTTAGGAAGAAAGCCTAGCCCTGCTGGCCACACTTAATTTGCCTCCAGTTCATCTTCTTCAGCACTAAGGACACAAGGGACTGGACTTTGGGGCACTAACAAAAATGAATAAGTTCTTTTGACCCTAGACCCTCAGGAAGAACTAAAGCCAGGTGTGGTGGCCCATACCTGTCATCCTAGCATTTAGGTGGCTGAGGCAGAATGACTTATATGAGTTCAAGTCCAGCCTGGTCTACATAGCGAGTTTCAGGCCAGCTTGGGCTGCATAGCAAGATTCTGTCTTAAAAAAAAAAAAAAAGAAAAAATCTTTTTTTTTTTTTTTTTTTTAAGATCCTCACCTATTTAGGCTCTGAACTCCAGATTACATGGCTTTGAATTCTTTCATTCAGTATTCAGTGCTGGGCATCAAACCCAAGTCCTCATGCATGCTAGGGAAGCTCTCTGCCACCAAGCTACGCCCCTCCAGCACTATTTTTGAACTCTTATTATAGAAAAGGTAAAAATGTATTCATCTAATAAGTATTTATTGCTTGCCTTCTGTGTGTAAGATTCAAGGAATCCAAAGATTGCTGAGAGTGAGGCAGGCTCTTCTAATCAGAACAGTCATCTAGCCAGCACTGTGTTCATGTGAAAAGTTTGTCCTTGTTGAAGTGGAATTTGTGCACCTCCCACAATTGTTTAATGATAAGACAGGAACCAGTGTTTCCAGAGAGTTTATGTCCGTTTAGTTGATTAATTATTCAAAAGGTTGTCTCCCCTTTTTAGTAGGGGGAGAAAAGATACTGTCCTTTAACTTTTTCTTAGCATTTCTTTGGAACAACATTCTTTCTGGCATGCTCTGGCAGAAAAAGGAAACAGATTTTGTTTTGAAAAGGATAGAAATATTGCATTCCAAAGTTTTCTACTCTGGTGGTTGATTCTGATAAGCAGAAATGGGGAAACAGAGAAAAATGGGTTTTCCCAGTCTTCCATTAAAATACACACGGAGCCAGGTGTGACGGTGCATGCTTGTAATCACAGCATGCAGAAGACTGAGGCAGGAGGATCCTGAATAGGTCAGCTTGGACTACATAGTGAGACCCTGTCTTTAAAAAAGGAAGGAAGGAAGGAAGGAAGGAAGGAAGAAAGGGAGGAAGGAAAAGAAGGAGGGAAGGAGGGAGGGAGGAAAAAAAGATGTGTATGGCTTTTTTCTTGATTAGTTTGACAGCACCTTTGATTTGAGCAGTTTTACACCCTGTAGGAAAACATTTTGGTTCTAGATGTTGTTGTTAGGTGCCATTGAGTCGTGTCCAACTCATAGCGATCCTTACAGGGTTTTCAATGGCTGATTGTTTCAAGATTGCCTTGGGAGTGGACTGCCAAGTCCTTCTCCCATTTTTGCGGTACTGGGAATCGAACTTGGGGCCTCAGAGACTGCAGAGCAGTGCTCTACCAACTGAGCTAATTCCCAGCCCATTCCAGATGTTAGAGAATGTTAAAGAAAGGGCACAAAAGAGACAAACAGCCCTGGATCCAAGCCCAATCCTGCCACTCTTTGTTGTGATTGGGTGCTTTCAAGTTGGGGAATTGGATCCAATTCGTAGCAATCCTATGTACAGCAGAACGAAACACCACGCAGCACTGTGCCATGTGCACGATCTTTTTATGTTTGAGCCCAATGTTGCAGGCACTATGTTTCTTCTCATTTTGGGTTGTGCTGCATCAGCAAAAAGAGGTCCCAGGGGCTTTACTCCATTTCTGTCATTAAAGTCCACGCCTCTTTGAGGAGGCTACTCTTCCCCATTTGTTTCTTAAATGTTTTCTAGACTGGGGAATGGGGGCCTTATTTCACAGCATTGTATTTGACAGTGATTCTCTGCTATTCTTAGGATTTTCACTGGCTAGTTGTTTTGAGAGTGGGCTGCCAGGTTTTTCTCCCTGGTCAGTCTTACTCTGGAAGCTCAGCTGAAACCTATCCTCAATGGGTGGCCCTACTAATATCTAAGATATTGGTGGCATAGCATTCAGCATCACAACAACATGCAAGCCCTCACAGCACAAGCTGACAGACATGTGGGGTACAACTCCTTAGCTGTGTCTTATTCTGTAGGTCACTAAACCTCTCCAAAGCCTCCATTTTCACATCCAGGAAATGAGATATCTAGCTATATTAGGCAGCGTCTTTATAACAACAGAAACCTACTACACAGTTATCCATCAAAGGAGCAAAGTAATTCACTGAGAGGGTATTAGATAACTCACAGAATCTCTAGGAAGGAAAATGCACGGGAACAAAGTAGGCTAGGCGGCCACGGGGGAAGCAGTGAAGTATGCTAAAAGCCAGGCTAGTGGAGATAGTGCTGCTCTGGAGCTGGACACTGATGCTAGTTGACAACTTCCTGCCCCCTCTGTCCATGGAAAATCGAAGTTGCTGGCCCCCCTGCCCTGCCTGCCAATGTTGTAGGTTCTGTAGAGTCTCTTGTCTCTTGGCTTTTGAGCATCACTTACTTTTTTTTTTTTTTTTTTTGTGGTACTGGGGGTTGAATCCAGGGCCTTGTGCTTGTATGGTTTGCAAGTGCTGGAACACTGAGCTGCGCCCTCAGCCCATTTTTTTTTACTTTTTGAGACAGGGTCTCACTAAGTTATGCAGACTGCCTCTGGTCTCAAACTCGTGATCCTCCTGCCTCTGCCTCCCAAGTCACTGGGAGAGCATCACTCACTTCTCATTGAATGTAGGGAGCAAAGTGTGTCTGGTGAACTTAGGTCATCTGCTGTTCCCTAGCAATGGAGTCTGGGAAAGCAAATATCTAGTGTTTTGTTTCTATGGGAAGAGGTAGATTTTTCCCATCTCGCAAAACTCCTAAGATTGGAAATTTTCCCAACATAGGAAGGAGATCCAGCTGGCAGGTCACCCTCCCTCCACCAACACTGTTGTTGTTGTTAGGTGCTGTCAAGTCAGGTCCGACTCATACCACCACTAAAAGAAAGAAAGCAAAAGAAAGAGAAAAAGAAAGGTTCTATTGTTCATCCCTTTGATTGTCCAACATCAACCTACCTCCTTTTCCCTATATTTATACTTCCAAATGAAAAAATTTCTCCCATACAACTTGATGCGACTGTACTATGTGTAATTGACAATGCTCTCACCACTCCCCCAGTCACTAACTTCATCTCTGAATTCAGGATCTCTGGATGATTTCCATTCCTCCTTCAGTTCTGATCTGATCCATCTTCATGTTCTGTAGCTGAATTGTACAGTTAACCATCACTGGAATATCCTGTATAAATGAGGAGGGAGAAAGAGAAGATCTGTTTAATTATGTAAATATATGACATAGCAAGCAGGAAAATATTGATAATGCTGTATTCCATGGTTCTATATCAGAGCACGCCTGCAGCCATAGCCCTGTGGCATCCGATCCCGTCAGATCTCGGAAGCTAAGCAGGGTCAGGCCTGGTTAGTACCTGGATGGGAGACCGCCTGGGAACACCAGAAGTTGTAGGCTTGGGAGAAGGACCTGGCAACCCCCTCCCAAAAATCAATCTGCCATTGAAAACTCTATGAACAGCAGAGAAGCACTGACAATAGTGTTTCCCCTGTTGTACAGAGGGTTGCTATGAGTCGGATACCGACTCGAGGGCACCTAACAACAACAACAACAATATCAGAGCACAAGGACAGAGTAGGCGTTTTGGTTTTCCTCCTGCATTCTTCATTCTGCATCCCTTTACCTTCAGCCTTTACCCTCGCTAACTGATGTTCTTCATACAGTGGTGGGACCCAAGCCTCCACTCCTGGGGGATCTAAGTCCTTGGCAATCCTAACACTCTCCTGGATCTAGCCACACTTTTCCTTGGCTTGTTATGTGGCAGCATCTCTGTTGCTTCTTGATGTCTAAGATCCATGAAAAAAATGCTGTAGCCAGCATAAGATCACTTGTTCAGTAGCATGAGGAAGCTCAAAAGGCAGCTTTGGTTCCCAATTCAATTGAAAAACTATTGCTTATATTGATAAGGTTAGTAATCCTTTAGATATCAATTCTTATAAAACAGCAAAACATACCCTCACTGAGATAGAAAAAGAGGTTGAGAAACATCCACCAAGCAGGTGACATCTTGCTGTTATTAATAATACTAAACACAAGCAATGTGTTTCCCTGAGTTCTGTGAGCTGTGTTCGCAAATTATTTGAACCCAAGGAGGGGGCACCTGCAGCTGTAGCACTGTGGCATGTGATCCCGTCAGATCTCAGAAGCTAAGCAGGGTCAGGCCTGGTTAGTACTTGGATGGGAGACCGCCTGGGAACACCAATGTGCTGCAGGCTTGGGAGAAGGACCTGGCAACCCACTCCCAAAAATTAATCTGACATTGAAAACCCTATGAATAGCAGAGAAGCACTGACAATAGTGCTTCGCCTGTTGTATGTAGGGTCACTATGAGTCAGATACTGACTTGAAGGCATCTAACAACAACAACAACAAAGGAGGGCACAGTGGGAACAGAAGCAAAGCCTGTGCTTGGGACTGGCATCTGATTCTGGGGGCAGTCTTAAGAGAAGGAAGCCCCGCCCTGTAGTCCCATGCCATCTCCAGGAAAACAGGATTGAATTGGGTCAGAGGACACTCAGCTGTGTCAGCAGAAGAACCTGCTGCAGATTGGTTGCTGGTGGGAAGAAATCCCTAGATGTGGTGGTGACCAGAGGTCATTGTGTGTTAGTTGCAGGGTGAAAGAATACAAAAACCATGTTGGTCTGGTTTTTTTCCCTCAGTCTCCAGAGGTACTCTGCCTCAAGCCTAGAGGTAGTCGCTTCTCCCTACGTCTGCTATTTCTATATTCTAAAGAATATAGAGTTGTTTTTAGTCCCTTAGCTGATTTCCTGTTACTAGCTCATCATTGCTCATATTAGACTTCCTCTGTTCAAATAACTGTGTGCTTTGTCTCCTAACTGTGCCCTGATACAACCACCAAGCATTGAGCATTTGTCTTAGATGCTCTGCTTAGCATCTAAGAAAGACGTAATAGCTTATTTTTAAAAAGTCCATTACCCTATTGATTTTTTGTACATAATAATAGTATTGTGGTTATGTTTAAAAAGAAGAGTCCTTGTCCTTTAGATGTACGTATTGAAATATTTGCAGACAAAATGATTGCTGGCTAAGATTTGCTGCAAAATCACCCAAGGAGAGGGGAAGGTAGGGACTGTGGAAGAAATAAGATTATCCTTGAGTTAATAATCATTGAAACTAGTGGCATCATTACCTTTAGATAAAAAGTACATCACATCTTTTAATTAAATATACTTAATTTTGTATACTTTACATAATAAAAAGTAAAAGCAAAGACAAACTTACCTTAGCAGCTTCTAAGATGGCTGGACCTTCAATAAAATGTTACAAATATTTATAAAAGAAAAAAAAAGTCACTTACTTCTATGAGATTCTATTCCATGGGGTGGACTTCACGGACATTCTAGGTCCCCAGGAATTAGGATTATCTCAGAACTAAAGGTTGTCCTAGTGAATAATGGCAGGCCACTCTGGCGTGAAGTAGGGAGATCACACTATGTGTGTGGTCTGTCACCTTAGAGTTCTTACTCAAGTACCTGAACTCCTCTTTGTTGAAGGGGTTCAGTGTCTGGGCACTGCCTCAGGTCTGGGAGCTGGCGCAGAAGCAGGAACTTTCCACTATGCTTACTCAAGTCAGGTCTCTGTTCTTCAGACCTGGGATGTTTTCAGATATGCAAATAGAATCAAACTGTCATAGGGATCTGATGATAAATAAGCCACCCCAAAGATCCTCCTGGACAGACTATTCTGGTAACCTTGCCAGCCCACCTGCCTGTTATGTCTGTCACCTGGCAGTAAAGTCTTGTTACTTGGCTTCTGCAGCCCTGGAGCCTCGTGTTTTCTGCAAAATCAGGGAAGTCATTTCAGCTACAGCTTTTCCCACCTGCATAGCTCACCTATAGCAGAATCACTAGAGTACATTTTAAGGATGGCAGTATTTCCATCACAATGTATTTCTCAGGGCCTTAGTGGAGGAAGTCTTTTTGGGGGCACTTTAAGGGAATGTGTGGGTAGTTTTATACATGTTAAGGGCTTAACATCCTTACTGCTTTAAGAATAGATTTCTTGAGCTGCGAGTGGTGGCACATGCCTATAATCCCAGCTGCTTGGGAGGCAGAGGCAGGAGGATCGAAAGTTTGAGACCAGAGGCAGTCTGCGTAATTTAGCAAGACCCTGTCTCAAAAAGTAAAAAAAAAAAAAATGGGCTGGGGGTGCAGCTCAGTGGTCCAGCACTTGCAAAGCATGCAAGCGCGAGGTCCTGGGTTCAACCCTCAGTACCGTAAAAAAAAAAAAAAAAAAAAAAAAGAATAGATTTCTTCCTGAGCACTATAGAGGACGATTTCTTCCTAAACATTGCAGCAGAGAACTTCTGGCTTCTCAACCTCATTTAACACGGCCTGCCACTAGTGTTCTGGGTTTTAGCAGACCAGTTGAACCTGCAGTTAGAACTCCCTACTGTTCAAGCTTGCACTATGAATCAATATAATTTATATCCATTTTCATACAAATTTCCCACAACTTCACTTTGCAATCTTAACTACTTCTGAGTGTGTAAACCTTTTCTTGGGTTTGACTTATAACTGATTCTTCAGGGTATGCAGTAATATGAGTTTAGTTAAAGGTCCAAAGACAATGAGATGGTCCTGTGGCTGGAGTAGGAGATGAACTGGCTTCCCATATACAATGATCCCTTGAAATTGCAGGAGTTGAAAGACTCATCAGACAAGGAGGGTGTGGCAGCCTTGATCTTAACCAAGACTCAGTGAGAGTGCGGTTTTTGAGGGCTGAGTCTGCCAAATTTCTGTATTTCTCAATTCCAGTACTTGGAATTCAGTTCTTGCCCAATGCTCTAATTCTCACAAAAAAGGCTGCAAGGCAGTGGCTTGAACAAACATTTGGGAGGCACAGAATTACACTTTGTGGTATTGTTTGCACTATTTCAATCTTATAACCAAAAGAGATTAAAACTTCATTTTGTCTTAAAAATATTTTTATTGTGGTAAAATTTATTTTTAAATCAGATAACGTTTGGGGTTTCAGTTCAGCCCATGTGGTGAGGGAACAGTGTAAGAATTTGAGCTTATTTTTGTCTTTCCTTATTCTGTCAAGTGACATTAGAAGAAGCCCCTTCACTCCACAGTTCCTCAGTTCTCCATGTTGTTCATATTGGTCTGTGACTACCCCTCAAATCTTCCCTTCAGTGGTTATTTATCCAGGTGTACACAGGTGATGATTCCATTGGCTGAGATCTTCACAGCACCTGCTCTGAAGCATAGCATAGCTAGGTCACCAGCTTCTTTCTAAAGTCTCAATCCTCTTGCTGATAGATGGGGCCTACACCTTATGCTAATTTCCTAGTTGGAAGGGAATCTTAGAAAGTGAGTGCCTCACCTGGCATGGTGGCAGTACATGCTTATAATCCCAGTGACTTGGAGGCGGAGGCAGGAGGATTGCAAATTGGAGACCAGAAGCAACCTGCATAATTTAGCAAGACTCTGTCTTAAAGTAAAAAGTAAAAAAATGGACTGGGGGTGTAGCTCAGTGGTACAGCACTTGCAAAGCATGCATGAGGGTCTGGGTTCAACCCCCTCAAAAAAAAAAAAAGAAAATTATTATCAGATGCTAGACATAGTAGTGCATGCCTGTAATCCTAGCAACTCAGGAGGTGGAGGCAGGAAGTTCACAAGTTTGAGGATGGAGACAGCTTGGGTAATTTAGTAAGATCTTGTCTCAGGATAATTTTTTTTTTTTTTTTTGGTACTGGGGATTGAACCCAGGGCTTCGCACTTGCATGTTTTACAAGTGCTGTATCACTGAGCTGCACCCTTAGGTCATCTTTTTACTTTTTTTTGAGACAGGGTCTCGCTAAATTATGCAGACTGCCTCTGGTCTTGAACTTGTGATCCTCCTGCCTCTGCCTCCTGAGTCACTGGGGGTATAGGCCAGTGGTCAAGCACATGCAGAAGTATGTGTGAGGTTCTGGGTTCAACCCTCAAGTAATGCAAAAAAAAAAACAAAAAACAAAAAACAAAACAAAAAAAAACAACGAAAGAAAGAAAGAAAAAGAAAAGAAAAAAGAAACAAAGAAAGTGACTAACTGGCCTTTTAGCATTTACAGAGGAAGGGTGAGTCTACCTCCAACAAGTCTCATATGATGAGAATTCCTCAAGCCTGTGAAGGAACTTCAGACGCTAGGCAGCAAAAAGCTTGCTCACAGCACCTCCTGATGAGACTGTTGTTGTTAGGTGCCATTGAATCAGGTTTGATTCAGTGACCCTATGTACAACAGAATGAAATACTACCTGACTCTGTGCCATCCACACCATCTATTTTATGTTTAAGCCATTGTTGCAGCATCTAATTGAGGGTCTTCCTTTTTTTCGTTGACCTACCACTCTCCCAAACATGATGTCCTTCTTCAGGGATTGGTATCTCCTGACATGTCTAAAACACATAAGATGCAGTTTAGACATCCTTGCTTCCAAGAAGCACTCTGATTGTACTTTTTCTAGGACAGATCCATTGGTTCTTTGGCAGTCCATGGTATATTTAATATTTGTTTCCAGCACCATAATTCAAAAGCATCCATTCTTCTCCCGTCTCCCTTATTCAACATCCAGCTTTCACAACCACACGATACAACTGAAAATACCATGCGTGGCATGAATTAGGTGCACCTTCGTCTTCAATGTGACATCTTTACTTTTTCGGCATTCTAAACAGAATTTCTGTGACAGCTTTTCTCAGTGCAATGCTTCTTTTGATTTCTTGACTGCTGCTCCTGTGGGTGTTGACTGTAGAACTAAGTAAAGCAAAACCTCAATGGACAACCTCAATCTTTTCTTCATTTATCATGAAGTTGCTTACTGGCCCAGTTGTAAGGATTTTTGTTTTCTTTTGAGGTTTCCTGTGTTATTTAGTATTTTCCCTGTAGAATCTTTCACTATTGCCACTCAAGACTTGAATTTTTCTTCAATTCTTTGAGAAAAACAGAGTGTATTCTTCCCTTTTGTTTCTCTATATCCAGTTCTTTGCATATGTCATTATATTGATTTTGTTTTCTTGAGTTGCCCTTTGAAATATTCTTTTCAGTTCTTTAACTTCATCATGTCTTCCTTTTACTTTAGGTTTTCCACATTCAAGGGTAAGTTTCAGTGTCTCTTTTGACATGTAATGTGGTCTTTTCTTTTTTCCTGTCTTTTTAATAATCTTTTGCTTTCCTCATGAATGATATCCTTGGTGCCATGCCACAGCACGTCTGGTCTTCGATCATTAGTATCTAACACATCAAATCTGTTCTTGTGATAGTCTCTGAATTCAAGTATGAAATACTCAAGGTCAAATCTTGGCTTTCATATACTTGTTCTAATTTTCTTCAGTTTCAATTTGAACCTGCATATGAGCTGCTGTTGATCAGATCCACAGTCAGTACCTGGTCTTGTTCTGACTTCTGATATTGAGCTTTTCCATTATCTCTTTCTACAAATGTAGTCAACTTGACATGTTCCATCTGGTGAAGTCCATGTATATACTCACCATTCATGTTGGTGAAAAATGTATTTGCAATGAAAATGTCGTTGGTCTGACAAAACTCTATCATGTGATCTCCAGCATCGTTTCTGTCACCAAGGCCATATTTTCCAACTACTTGGCTGCCTTCTTTGTTTCCAACTTTTGCATTCCAGTCAACAATAATTATCAGTGCATCCTGATTGCATGTTCAATTAATTTCAGACTGAAGAAACTGGTAAAAATCTTCCCTTTCTTCATTT
Source organism: Pedetes capensis (assembly GCA_007922755.1). Classification (NCBI taxonomy): domain Eukaryota; kingdom Metazoa; phylum Chordata; class Mammalia; order Rodentia; family Pedetidae; genus Pedetes; species Pedetes capensis. Next base: position 17,110 of record VMDO01026911.1, read on the forward strand.
ATGGCCTTAGTGGTAGGTATGCAAATTTGAATAATAGTCATATTAACTGGCTTTCTTGTAGGTATCTGGATATTATCTTATCACTAACAGCATGGTACTTCAAGACAGAGCATGAGATGTCTTTTTATTATAATAAATGCAACCCCATTTCTCTTTAAGTTGTCATTCCTGGCATAGTAGACCATATGTTTACCTGATTTAAAATGACTAATGTCAGTCCATTTTAGTTCACTGATGTCTAGAATGTAATGTATGTGAGCTCCATTTCACTTTCACTTTTGATGATTTCTAATTTTCCTACATTCATACTATGTACATTCCACATTCCAGTTTTTAATGAATGTTTACAGTTGTTTCTTCTCATTTTGAATTGTGCCACATCAGCAATGGAGGGTCCTGGGGCTTTACTCCATTTCAATCATTATTCTCCTCTGGTTGTCTTTTGAGTTCCTTCCAATCTGGGGGACTCATTTTCTAGTACTATATCTGACAGTGTTTCTCTGCTATTCATAGGGTTTTCAGTGGCTAATTATTTCAGGCTAATAGATCCTTTTCCCTAGTCTGTCTCACTCTGAAAGGTCAGCTGAAACCTGTCCACCATGGGTGATGCTGCTGTTATCTGAGATACTGGTAACATAGATTTTAGCATCACAACAACATGCAAGCCCGCACAGTATGGCAAAATGCCAGACAAGGTAGGGGATGAGATTGTTAGGGACATTAGTAAGATGATGCACATAAGCATCTAACATAGTGCCTGGTACCTATTACATTTCAATAAATATTATTTCCTAGTGTCTTCCTGATTAATAAAATAAACAAGACTGAGCCATGATGAATGGAATTGCAAATATATAGTCAAACACAAGCTTTGAAATTAGGATGTATGATTTAAATCAAAGTTTAATCTGTAGGTTATTGTTGTTGTTGTTAGGTGCCGTCGAGTCAGTATCCAACGCATAGCGATCCTCATAGGGTTTTCAATGGCTGACTGTTTCGGGATTGCCTTGGGAGTGGATTGCCAGGTCCTTCTCCCATTTTTGTGGTGCTGGGATTTGAACTCGGGACCTCAGAGACTGCAGCGCAGTGCTCTACCAGCTGAGCTAAATCCCAGCCCAATCTGCAGGTTAGGAAAAACTATATTAAGCCATTGTATCCTCATGCTTAAAAATCTCTACCTTTGGTATAAACATTGATATTTTAATTGAAAAAATATGAACATATGATTTCTCTTTCCCCTAAAAAGTTCTTTACTAAAATTGCCTTACCTGTTTCTTGATATAAAAAAGAGATTTAAAAAAATTAATGAATTAATTGAATCCATCTTTATCCATAGAAAGTTGTATAGACTGGTTATAAACTCTATTATGTTGGTTTCTCATTGGTCAGGAACTTGCTCCTGCTTGCTCTTCCATCTACATGTCCCATGTTTGGTTTGAATTTAGTACTAAAAGGGTCAGCAGAAATGAAAATATACTGTTTTGTCTCCCCAGTTGAAATGGAATGAAATTATTCATGAATTTTCTAGTTCCAAGCTGCATTGAAATTAGAGGCCCCAGAGGCATATTTTTGGCTTGGAAATACATTATCTTCATCTGCTGGCTCCCATGACCAACAAAAGAATGTTACCACTTAAGGGCCACTGTGCATGACTTGTGATGCCTTTCCATGAACACACACATCAGTTCATTCATCACATGTTGGCTGAGCTCCCAGTGCATCTTGCATACCGTGTCAGGCTCTGAAAACAGTGATAAAAAGATTTGGTCCCTGTGCTTGGAAGGTATTCACAGCATAATAAGTAACACAAATGTATAAGCAAGTAACTGTAGTGTACTGTGACAAATGTGAAAGAAATCAATGTATGTACTAAGAAAAGTGGTGGTTGCTGAGCAGTGGTACACACCTGTAATCCCAGCAACTCAGGAGGCAGAGGCAGGGGGATTGCAAGTTCAAGACCAGAGGCAGTCTGCGTAGTTTAATGAGACCCTATCTCAAAAAAAAAAAAAAAAAAAAAATCAGAAAAATGGACTGGGGGTGCAGCTCAGTGGTACAGCATTTGCAAAGCATGCAAATGCAAGGCCCTGGGTCAACCCTCAATACTGCAAAAAACAAAAAAACAAAAAAACAAAAAACAAAAAACAAGAAAGAAAAAGAAAGAAAGAAAGCAAAGTGGTGGCTCAAAGGAGAGAACAGCTCACCACAGTTTGGAGGTGGATTTGAAGACATTTTCACAGAGAAAGCGAGACCAGCTGAATCTGAAAGGATAATGTAGATATTTCCAGAAGAAGAGGAAGAGGGCATTTTCATATCAGGTACAGGATGATATGTAACAGAGTGCAAGGCAGGAAGGAGCCTGATACTTTGGGGAACTTTGGGCTGTTGGGAGTATAGAGTGGGAGAGGGAAAAAGGGTGGCAGGAGACGGTAGGATGGTAAGGTGGGAGCCAGATACGATTAGCCTGTAACGCTATACTGGGGACTTTATACTGCATCTTGCAGGTACTTAAAAACTGTTGGTGGGTCTTTCAACAGGGCAGGTCTGTATTTAGAAGGCTGCTCCTGAAAGCAAACTGTAGGATGAATTGGGAAGGGGAAGCAAATGTGGAACAGAGGCAGTGAGACCAGCTGGAGCAGAGAGTATTGCAGTGTCCCTGTGAGAAAGGCTACTAGTGTCTGTCTTTGTGTGTGCTAATGTTGTTAGGTGCCATCGAGTCTTCGAGTCGGTATCCGACTCATAGTGACCCTCATAGGGTTTTCAATGGCTGACTGTTTCGGGATTGCCTTGGGAGTGGATTGCCAGGCCCTTCTCCCATTTTTGCGGTGCTGGGAATTGAACTCGGGACCTTAGACACTGCAGTGCAGCGCTCTACCAACTGAGCTAAATCCCAGCCCTGTGTGTGCTAATAAGTCTTAATTCTTAAAAGATCCCTCTGGTTTCCTAAAATGAAGTCACGCTTACAGTTATGTGGCAGAGGCAGCAGCTGACCACAGAGGCTTCCTGTTCCCCTTCCATGGTACAGAGCAGCTGTTGGGAAGCAGATGCCCTCATCCTAGTGAGGAACAGTAGTCTGTTCTCAGCAGGGAAGGCACAAGATCCCTTCAGGACCAGAGGGATCAAGTACCACATGGGAGACTGCACACTTCTCTCTTCCCTTTACCTCTTCCCTTGCTGCCTGAAAGCCCCTGAGTCACCACTGGAAAGTTTGCTGCCAGAACCAACTGAAATTTCCTGCCTGTCTGACTCCACAGTTATCCTACTCTGATGCAGCCTGTCTTTTGTCTTGCCAATTATAGAAGTTTATACTAGGCTTTGAGGATCTGCTGCTAATGTATCAAGGCTAACTCTAGATCAGTTCAAAATTATGAATGATTTTAACAGTGGCACTACTCATAGACCTACGTGGTTCTGTCATTTTTATGGAAAGCAGTTTCTATGATTTCTTGAGCTGGAGGTCTGTGTTCCAGAGAGTGACTCAGTGGGGACTGGAAGGAAATTGAGCTACAGTGTCTCGTATTCCTTCTCTGAACTGCATCCTTCCAGTTTGGCTAAAATTATGCCGTAACTGGTCTTGAGCACTCTTACTTCTTTCCTTTTCATTCCCACACACAAAAAATTTTGGTACCTAATATGTGCTGGGTCTAATAATAATTTTTACTTTCTGCCTGAGACTGTGCTAGATTTTTCTTGTGGAATAATGAAGAAGAAAAAGATGGTCTGTGTTCTCTTTAAATTTAGAGTACTGGTGATAGCACAGAATTAAAGAAAACTTTTACCAAAATCTATTATAAAAGCTTGGGGAAAGAACAGGATGCTTTTGAGAGCAGGTAGACAGAGCATAAAACCTGAGTTGGGAATTCAGCATGGCTTCCTAGAAGGAGCGCTTTGTGTGCGCGCGCGCGTGTGTGCACGCGCTGGGGGTTGAATCCAGGGCCTTGCGCATGCTGGACAAATGCTCTACCACTGAGCTATAACCCCAGTCCAGTAGTGTCATTTTAGCAGGTATATCAGGGTTGACTAGGAGTTAGTCTGATGATAATGTAAGACTCGGCTTCCCGGAGGGACACCGTGTCTATCCAAAGTGTTCCCAATGAGAGACGGAGACCTGAGCTGCTGCAAGCGCAAAGGATTTCATTGTCCGACGCATAGGGGTCTACTCAGCTCCATTGAACGAGAGAGCGAGAGAGACCCCGAAATGCAGAAGCGAGGGCTTTTTATACCCTTACAGAAGCAAAATGGTGGGTTAGCTGACTGGTATAACTTTGATTGGTCACATTGGTTGACTTTTAAACTGATTGGTTAAATCAAATAGCAAGGCGTGAGCGGGAAGGGGGAAGGTTTCAGCATTCTGAGACGTTGGTGTTAGCAGATAACAGGAAGCAGCAGTTTAAGATAGCTCGGGACCTCCCAAGTTGGGAGGGGTGGGGTCTCTCTGAGGCAGTGGAAATAGTTTCTTAGCCTGATCTATAAAATGGCTTTTCTGTGGCTAAGCTGGGTCCTTCAATAACTAGGGAATAGTGTTCTGGGAAGAGAGTGTGTTCAAAGGCCTAGAGGAGGGAGAGCAAGGAAGGAGCTGAGAGAAGTTCTATGGACCTTGAGAAGAGTTCAAATTGGGAAATGCAAGGGATAATATTAATAAAGGAAGCAGGAACTTGATGCCAAAGGCACTTTGTAAACCATATTCAGGAGACTGTCTTACATTGGGGTATTCCAAAAGCCGAAACTGAAGCAAGGGTTCAGGTAAGATACGTATATCATATATATATATTTCATATATGGTGTATATAGTTTTCTTTTTGAGATGGGGTCATGCTGTGTTGGCCAGGCTGGTGTCAAACTCTTGGGTCAAGCGATCCTCCTGCCACAGCCTCACAGGTGGCTGGGATTACAGAAGCACGCCACTGTGCTTGGTGTGCGTGGTTTATTTGGAGGTGCTTCCAAATAAATGCAATGATAAATAAATGGGGAAGTGAGACAGAGAAGGTAAGCAAGCCCATAAAAACATTTTAACAATGCCAGGCGCGGTGGCACATGCCTGTAATCTCAGCCTGTAATCCCAGTGATTTGGGAGGCGGAGGCAGGAGGATCACAAGTTCGAGACCAGAGGCAGTCTGCGTAATTTAGTGAGACCCCGTCTCAAAAAGTAAAAAAAAATGGGCTGAGGGTGCAGCTCAGTGTGGTCCAGCACTTGCAAAGCATGCAAGCGCGAGGCCCTGGGTTCAACTCCCAGTACCACAAAATAAATAAATAAATAAATAAATAAATAAATAAATAAATAAATTTAACAAGTTTATTACTGCTCTGCTCAACTGAGGCTGTCCCTTTGAAACCCTCTGAGCCATTGTGTAAGAACACACCTCTGAGTTGTCACACTGAGCCTGAGTGAGGCGGGATAGAAAGAGAAAATTCAGGAGACATGGGAAGGAAAGGGCCACCACTCTGGGGTCTGGTTTAAGTCTCACCAGTTGGAAAGTCAAGGACTTCGGCACAATCACTGAGAAAGCTGCCCTGAGGTCTACAGAGTTATTATTTTGAGGAATATTTTAAATGAAAATGTTAAAATAGCTATACTTAGAGTAAAAATGTATGTGACCTTGGCGTTTAACTGTGCTTTCCCTTCTGTACTTCTCTGAGAATGTTACAAACAAGTCTAGAGACCACGTTTGCGAACAACATATGCTCAGACAATTTTCTTGTAAAAACTTCTTTGGCCATTTTTGACATATGCATCCTGACAGCTCCTTCCTTATCTGTAACCCTAAACAATGCACCTCCTGAGCTTCCTTGTGGTCTCACCCTACTAAAGAGGAACTTCTTAGAGAAAAGTATGCCAGAAGTTTCCTGCTTATCAGCACCCCCTTGTTAGGAGGAGCTGTGGAGAGCAATGGGAGGTGGGTCTGGAGCAAGGGGTCTGGGAATCTGGTAGTAAAACCTCAGTCCTTGTATTCGGCATATACCCAACACAGAAGTTACGATAGAGATTACAGAACAGGTTTGTTAAAGACAGTAGACCTTTAAGGAATAATGACAGGGAAAATTGAGGCACCAGAAGTTTAGGTAGATCTGGAAAATAACTTGAAAAACCTAGATTCCCTGGACTAATCGGCACAAAGATGTTTGTATTCCCCAGGGGAAGGTAAAGAAACCAGAGAATTCGGAGAGTTAAGTAGGCTTTTAGAAGGAAAAGTGCCCTGGATAGACGGAGAAGATGGGGGCCAGAGAGAAAGGAGAGGCTAGCACCTGGCTGCCAGAGAGAGGAGGGAGGGTGAGAGGGGAGAGAAAGAAAGAGAGGAGTGGAGAGAGTGGGCTCACAGCCCCAGGCGCCCAGCTCTGTTCACCTACTGTGATATAGGCCTGAGGTCTTTGTTTTGTAAATGACCCAATGGCTTGGATTAGGGTGTGGGTCCCACTAGAGAATGTCCTTCCTGTGTCCTCAGAGGCTAGACTCATATGGCTTCATCTATCAAGGCCAACCAGCACCAGGTATTGTTAATTGCCTTTTTCTCCATATTGTCTGCTATTGTGTCCACACCTAAAAATTCACTCACAGGAGAAGTTCTTTAAGATAAAGAAGGATAGCCGGTTGTGGTGGCACATGCCTGTAATCCCAGCGGCTGGGGGGGAGGTGTGTGTGGAGGCAGGAGGATTGCAAGTTTGAGACTAGAGGCAGTCTGCGTAATTTAGCGAGACCCTGTCTCAAAAAGTAAAAAAAAAAAAAAAAAAAAAAAAAAGGGCTGGGGTTGCAGCTCAGTGGTCGAGCACTTGCAGAGCATGCAAGCGCTAGGCCCTGGGTTCACCCCCTAGTACTGCAGGAAAAAAAAAAAAAGATAAAGAAGGATAAAAGAACCAGGTCATTGTTCTTTCTTAACACTCTGGATTGAATTGTAATTTACATCCTTTTAAGACTGCTGTGATTTCAGAAAGCGCAGAATCACATTGTGGGCATTGTAAAGACATGTTTCCCTCTTACCTTTACCTAATAAACTAAAAACTGCTTTACTCTCTTACGGACTCATTCTAAAACTCATTTTTGTAACAGCCAAGGACCCAGCCTCACCTGAACAGAGGTCCTAAGAAAGGGGAATGCTTAAATTGGGTGCAGTGGCTAATGCCTGTGATCCCAGCGATTCTGGAGGCAGAGACAGGAGGATCACACGTTTGAGGCCAGAGGTAGCCTGAGTAATTTAGGAAGACCTTGACACAAGATAAAAAATAAAAAATGGGCTGAGGGTGCAGCCCAGTGGTAGAGCACTTGCAAATTATATGGGAGGCCCTGGGTTCAGCCCCTGGGCACCACACACACACACAAAAGGGAAACTCTTTAGTGCTAGGCTGCAGCTTTCACCATCAGTGACGTGAGGAATGGGGGACTGGATCCCGCACACTCAACCCTCACTTATGGGGTTGCTCCTGGCACCTTAACTTCCTAATACTAGTGGCCTGACCTGAACCTCTCAGAGAATGCCCTCAGGCCTAGAGAAGCAGCAAGCTTCTCTGTAAGGGAGCAGGGATTAGGTGATAACTGGTTGGACCTGTGGATAGGGCACTGGCAGAATCTTCCAGGAGACTAAAGTTTGTCTCAAGAACAAATGGAATCTATTGCAGCACTTTCCAGAATGCTCTTCCTTCCTTCCTTCCTTCCTTCCTTCCTTTCTTTCTTTCTTTTTTTCATTTTTTTCTGGCGGTACTTGAGTGTTGAACCTATGGCCTCACATGTGCTTGGCAAGTGCACCACCACAAGGTCTCACTGAGTTATGCAGGCTGCCTCTGGCCTCAAACTCACAGTCCTCTTTCCTCTGCCTCCCAAATCACTGGGATTATAGGCATGAACTACCCCGCCTGGCTCGTAGGAATGCATTTTAGAAAGCTCAATTTGGACTTTGGAAAGAAGAGATTGGGATGAGGCAAAACAAAGTAGACATGAATTGAGAGTTATTTATTTACTATTTTAGTTTTTTGAGACAAGGTCTTCTGGTCCTTCTGCCTTAGCCTCCTGAGTACTGGGATGACCAGAGAATGGGCTAAGTTCTTTTAATAGAATTTCTTTCTGCTTGAACAGTCTGACCCCCATGTATCTGTCAATTTGCTATACTGTGGGCCTTCTGTGTTGCTTTGATGCTGAAAGCTACACCACCACTATTACATATATCAGCAGAGTCACCATAGTGGACAGGTTCCAGCTGGGCTGGCAGACTAAGACAGACCAGGGAGAAGGACATGGCTAACTTACTCCCAAAACAACTAATCATTGAAAACCTTATGAATAACACAAGAACATTGTCAGATACAGTGCTGGAAAATGAGCCCCCCCCCCTTGGAAGGCACTCAAAAGACTACTGGGGAAGAGCTGCCTCCTCAGAGTAGAGTCTACTTTAATGACAGATATGGAGTTAAGCCCCAGGGACCTCCATTTGCTAATGTGTCACAACTCAAAATGAGAAGGAACAATTGTAAACATCCATTAATAATTGAGATGTGGAATGTACATAGTATGAATTTATGAAAATCAGAAATCATCAAAAAGGAAACAGAGTGCATAAACATCAACATTCTAGGCATCAGTGAGCTAAAATGGACTAGCATGGGCCATTTTGAATCAGATAATCATATAGTTTACTATGCCAGGAATAATAGATTAAAGAGAAATTGGGTTGCATTCATCATCAAAAAATACATCTCAAGATCTGTCTTGAAGTACAATGCTGTCAGTGATAGAATAATATCAATACACCTAAAAGGAAGGCCAATTAATATGACTACTATTCAAATTTACTCACCCACCACAAAGGTTAAAAAGAATATAGGGAAGATTTTTACCAACTTCTGTAATATGAAATAGATTGAACATGCATCAGGATGTTCTGACAATTACTGGTGACTGGAATGCAAAAGTTGGAAACAAAA
>VMDO01026912.1:0-12500 GCA_007922755.1 Pedetes capensis
TTACAGGCGTGCACCACTGCGCCAGTTTAGGGATTATATTTTAAAAGATGGTCTCCTTGGATTCTTAAACCAAAAATGGTGTCCGCTTCTTCCTGAAGTGCTACCTACCCTCTTTTGTCCCTGGCTCCAGTCTAGCCCCTTCCAGACCCACCTGGAGTCCCAGACACTCAGCGGGACCTTTGCTCCCACTTCTCAGCCGCGTCCTGTTGCTGGCTGCCCAGCATAGGCATGAGATTAGGGGTGAGGTGGCGCATGGTCCTCCAGAGGTGCACGTTACATCCACGCAGGCTCCCAGAGAGATCCTCTAGGGGGCGCAGTTGGTGACCAGGCCACCTCCACAGAGGGGCCACCATGGCTGCCAGGGGTGGGTGGAGCCCAGCTGGGTGTCCACGGGATTTAGACTGGGTGACCGAGGAAAGGTTGGCCAGTTTTCTCCCTGCCCAGCTCATGCGGTTGAGGAGTGTGGGCCCTGAGTGCCTGGTGGCCCCACATCTGGTTGGGCAGCTAGCATGACATAGAGTGGATGTGGGGTGGACAGAGACCAACCCAACTTACTACAGCCCCAGGAGAGGCTATGCCTGTCTCTGTGCCTGTCTCTGGATGCCAGGGGCTGACCAGAACTAAGAGCCCCTGGGCATTCTGCTAAGGGCAACATCCCCAGGTCATTAATCTGTGGCTGGATTCAGCTGATTTCCTGTACATATATATGCACATATGTATGTGCATATATATATATATATATATATTTATTTATTTATTTATATTTATATTTATATTTATATATATTTATATTTATATATTATATATATTATATATATTTATATATATATATTTATATATATTTATATATGTATATATTTATATATATATATAATTTATATATATATATATATATATTTACACCCATACATACACACACACACATACACACACACGCACATACACACACACACAATGGATACTTGTACTGAAACATCACATAGTACACCATCAATATGTAAAATCTTTATATTTTTAAGGGTTTTTTATTGGAAATTTTTAATGTACACCTTAATGTGATTCATTCTGACATGGTTTTCATTGTGACATTTCCATATATGCATTTTGATGAACATTATTCATATAGGTTCCCCCTTACCCTCCCTTATGCTTTCCCCCCTCCCGCCCTCCCCATCGAAGTCTTCCCTATCTTTTACTTGGTAATATTTTTCTATATGTCCTTGGGTTCCAGTTCTGTTTAAGATAGAAACTTTTCCTATAGTGGTCTTGGTTTTTTTCTTGTTAGAACAATTGCATGCATTTTCTAGACCATTTATATTGACACCATTCTTATCTTTTTTTTCCCCCTCTTATTTTGATCCAAACTTTTTGAATACGATTTTTCCTTCTTATAATTTCGATTCTACTCCCACATATGAGTGAGAATATGTGGTGTTTCTCTTTCTGAGCTTGTGTTCACTTAAAATAATTTTCTCTAATTCCATCCATTTTTCTGCAAATGACTTTATTTCATTTTTCTTGATTGCTAAGTAGTATTCCATTGCGTATATATACCATAGTTTTTTTTTTTTTTTATCCATTCTTCTGTTGAAGGGCACTTTAGTTGATTCCATATCCTTGCTATTATGAAAAGTGCTGCATTGAACATGGTGATGCAGGTGTCTCAGTGGTATGATGACACATCTCCCTTTGGGTAAATTCCCAGTAGTGTTATAGCTGGGTCATATGGTAGATCTATTTTCAGTTTTTTAAGATATCTCCATATTGATTTCCACAGTGGCTGGACCAATTTACAACTCCACCAACAATGTAAGAGTGTTCCTTTTTTACCGATTTCCCGTTCTTGTCATGGGTTCAGTTTGCAGGGACTGACAAGACAGACATAGTCAGAACTGCATGTGAATCTGGGCCAGGTCCAGAGCCACCTTCTGCTCCCCCAAGGAGCCTGGCTCTTGTTTGTCCCCAGGCTGGGGGTGGGGGCCCCGGGGTGGGGTGGGAGCTGCATCCACCCTTACTCCCGGCCTCAGAACAGCAGCTCACTCCCTGCGAAACCTGCCACTCTACACAGGGACATGACAAATGACCAAAAAATCAATTTGTAATCTGATTGGAGGTTTTTGATTTCCTCTGATGAGTTTAAATTTCATTAAAAGCAACCTTATTCCAACATAAAAGGGACCCTTGAAGGGTAAAACAGGGGATTGTCTCACCAAGTATAAAGCACCTCAACTCTTTTGTGTGATTTATTCACGGCATTAATTGTGAGGGCCAGCCCACGGTGTCTGTTGGCAGCTGCGCCCTTATCAGGGCCTGGGATCGGCCTGGCGAGCTCAAAGCACAAGGACTCGCATTCAAAACTCGCTCTTTGGCATATTGACACTTCAGTTATCAACAACCCTTTTTATCTGCTGGTGGGGGGAGCTTGCCGGTCCGGGGGCCAGAGTAAGCTACAAATCAGTGCCGCAGCCGTCCCTCTGCATTCTCCTAATTGTATGTATTCTCTAGAAAAGATGATCATTGTGGCCTCTTGTCTTGATGAGAAATTGACATTTTCTGAGGACCCCTTTGGGCGCCCCAAGCAGGGGAGATAAGGCACGGAGTTGTTTTAAAGGAGGGTGGCCTTTCTTTCCTTTCAGGGGCCTCTTTATTGCTCTCGTTGACCCACTTGATGAGTATGGATTTCACGAGGTCTTTTTCAGCATCTGAACTATAAAAGGTTCAGCATGACACCACCCCTTATAGACAAAAGATAACCTTGCCCTTTGAATATATCGATTCTTTATTAACTAGGCTGTTTAATGCAATGAAATGAGGCATTAGATTGAAGCCCATTTCAAGTGCTTTGAATAATCTTTAAAAGCTTGAAAGACCTTAAAAGGCGGCCTGACAATAATTGGCATACATTCCGAGAGAATGCAGTTCTTGCTTCTGGTTTGAAACACAAGCGTAAAATAACTTCTCTCTCCCCGGGTTACAGAACCTCAGTGTACCAGCTCCAAGGAGTAGCTTTCCTGGTGCCCGCTCTGCGGGAAGGGAAGGGACCAGCCGGACAGCAACACCTTCCCAGCCCCAGCGGCTTGAGAAGGTACCTGCAGGAGGTGGAAGAGAGTGGGCCAGGGTGAGCTGGTGCCCCACAGGCCTTTTTCTTTACTGTCTCTTTAAGCTGGGACAAGAACACAGTCAAAGGAACCTGACTGTCATTGACAGGAGAGAGGGGTATTCACAAGTTTCTTTATGTTTTGAATAATTGTTTCCTGTTTTGCTCGGCAGAACAAGCAATTAAGATGACATTTGTGAGTACTAATTTAGATCACACTTGTGTGGATGTGTTACAGAGCTGCAAGCCAAAACATGTAAACCCAGCCTTTCACTGAGGAGAAAATGAAAACTCTGCGCAGAATGGAACAGGCTCCAGGGGGGCCGCGGCAGTGGCTGACCTCATCCGAGGTCTGTGCGCCCGATTGTGGCCAGTGCGGGGCACAGGCTTCAGCAGGCCACTGCGGCAGGCGCAAATGGGCACTGGCTTGCCTCCTGCTGACCCCAGCCAGCATTGGCAGAGGGCAGCCCTGGCGCCTGCCCACCGCTCAGAGCCTCCTTGACTCGCTTTCTGACCTGGATCTTGCCAAGTGGGACAAAGCCATATAGAGAGTAGGGGCGAGTGCTGGAGGAGCCAAAAAAGCCACTGGCTGCCTGCTGAGTGATCCAGTGCAGAAGCAGGGTGGGGGTGGGGTGACCCAAGACCCAGGGAGCCTCGGAATTTTCCCTCCCAAAGACCAGAGGGCGAACAGCCGCTGTGCCACCCCGGGGCTGTTGTAGCCCACTCGCCTGGGACACAGACAGGACCCAGACCTGCGAGTGTGGGGCCCCAGGGTCAGAGACGTCTTAGGGGATATTTGCTAAGGATTTCTGCACGTGGGCTGGCTGGGTGAGGCCAGATGATGCTGTGGCAGGTTCTTGCAAAGATCCATTTTGGTCCTGGCCAAGACCGAGCTCTGGGGCCCAGGATGTGAAAATGAAACCCCCGGTGGAGCTCGCGCGTGTGTTTAGCCAGTCATTTTAATAATCAAAACAGATAAAATTACCAAAGGTGAAATTCACAGACAAGAAATACTTTAATTAAATATTGTGTAAAATGAACATTTTTATACAGTTAAATATCTGAAAAAATGTACAGATAAAACAATCTTATTGTAGGGTCTCTGACAGCAAAATCTACCGTTTAGTGAAGCGCTCAGTTTCGAGACAATGAAGCGATGAGGGCATCGACTAACCCCTCTAAACACAGACCAGGTGCGGGCATGAGGACGCTGGCAAACGCTCTTCACATGGGCACGTGAGCTGTTTTGTAGGTCAAACCCTTACTTATACAAAACTAAGCGGGCAATTTAGTTCCAAAGCGACTTCTCAGGCTTTTCCACGTAGCTAAGCCTCGTCAGCCGTCACAAAGCCAGCGTGTGACCCACTGACCACTGGGGACATTCTGTGTATTTCACTGAGTCCCTTGAATGAACACTTTCTAAGTTGTACATTATTTTTTGTCAAGAAAGTTCTTTTTTTAAAGTCCCTCCTTTTGGTTTTTAAATTTGATTTCTGCTGCAGTTTGCAAAAATGCATGCTGTGCTATGTCTGCAAAGCACTTAGTGCAAAGGAAAAAGAAAAAAAAAATCCTGACCCTTTTGGTCTCACTGTGGGCTTGGCACTAACAGGCACAGCATCTGAAGGAAGTTATTCCAGTTTAAAAAGTATAGACAGTGCTGTTGGATCTGACCACAGAAACATATTGTTAAAAAAAAAATTATAAACCAGCAGTGATTTGGGTTTCCCCCAAAATCTCTCTGAATTTGAGGTGGGCCAGAGAGGGCGCAGAAAGCAGCAGACAGACTCAGAAAGGAGCGACCCACGGACAGGGGTTTGTGCTTTTGTTTGTCTGTGTGTGCATTTTATATTGTAAATCTCCAAACGAAATCTTGATCAACAAATTGTGGTGTAAGCCTGTGATAAAATAGCACAGAAGTTCTTCAAAGAAGTCCACTTTTAAGGCATCAGAGAAGTTAATGTGGCAAACATTTTAATTAAAACATCAGAAGTAAATTTTATTTTAAACTTTAGGCCTCTGAATTTTTCCAGTAAACACAGTTCAGCTATGTGGCAAAGTCATGGGTGGCAGCTAAAATGACTTTTTACATTCTACAAAAAAAAAAAAATAAAATAAAATAAGGACACAGCCCCAGACAGTGTCACCTCTTCGCGGCCGTTCCACATGCACAGAATCTACTAGGGTTTGGCGCGGCTGGTGGCACCATTTTCTTTTGACTATACAACGAACTTTTTTTTTTCAAAAGTATTCAGATAACTTAAAAATAATACAAAAATAAACAATGAATTTGACTTTTCCTCAAAATATTAAAAAAAAAAGGATGGAAAGTCTAAACGATAGCACGTCTGAAGTACAAATGAAATGTAAGGACATTGGTTCATTTGAACGAAACAGATCAAAGAGATGGTTCTTGGCTTCTGTTCTTCCCAGTGTCATGACGCCGGGCCATGATCAAAAACCAACACAGACGAGAAAAAGAAAAAGGCGGGAAAAGCAATGTACAAAATTTCAAAGATAAATACAATATTTATAGTTGATATGTTACAAAATAAAGTCCCTTAGCAACTGCAAGTGTTTGTGGGAAAGGAAGTGTTGAATGAAGACCATTTTATCCCTTATGAGACGCATAAGGAATAAAAACTCGCATCTCTAAATATTTAAGTGGATCTGAAAAAAATTCAAGACAAGTGTATAAATATTTAGCTACAACTTTGGCAAAATCACAAAAGTCTACAATTTTATAACCACATACAAAACACATTAGGGAAGAAGGATCTAGAAGTCAAAAGGACAATTTCTGGTACAAGAAACATAGACCTCACAGTAGCCTAAGAATGCAATAGTATACAGTGCTAGCAAAAGTTGAAAAAATGTTGCAGATCGCACTTGCTTAACAGGAAGCTCTAGCAGTGGGAGAATATTGGAGCCAACAGACAGTAGCATTTTTTTCTCTGTCAGTGTGCTTGTTGAAGGCAAGAGATTCAATATCAAAGTTACAATTTCTAACTACAATAAGTTACAAAGTTTCGTTTCATTAAGATGAAGTTAAGCAATGTTAAGCCCTCCCTCCCTCCCTGCCACCCAAATTCTCCTAATCACATAGTCATCCTTTGTTCCAGTTTGATGGCTCATACCTCCTTGGCCCCCTTTTTCACCACAAAAAAATATTTCACATTATAGAGATACACAACCATTGTGAATCTAAGTATGAGTACAGAAAAATGCTTGGAGGCGTTTTTCCTCAGTGATTCATGGTCATCAGAACGGTGCATTCACGAAGTTTCTCCCCACACAGATAGCACGTACTAGACAGCCAAGACGGAGTCAGAAACTTTATACAAAATAGGCGTTGCTTTGTTTTCCTTATTCTTCAGGACAGAAATGTGAAAATATGAGAAAAGTTCAGTCAATAAAATGGAATTGTTCGTGAAGGAGTAGGCTGTTTGCATGTTGACTCAATAGTTTAAATAAAATCTTTAAACAAAGTCTTTTGTAGCATCTCAGCCGCTGCTGACGTTGTGAAGATAGTGTTTCCATCAGCGTGTCTTAACATACTACACGTGTCCCCTGAAGTCCGTGCTTGGATGCTGGGTGCTGCGAAGGTAAACAGAGTCCTTCACATGGGCGGGACTACCAGCCCAGACATAGCTGCAAGAGAGAAGGAGACAGCCGTCACCACAGGGCACTGCACAGACACCCCCCGAGCCCCAGCTGGCCCGCCTGTGCCGTGTGCCACTAGGAGGCTGTTTCCCACACTCCATCGGCCAGCCTTGGCGTGGCCATGGCGTGCTGGGAAGCGGACTTCCTGGGATGGGGGTCGGGGCACACGCCCCACAGGCCCCACGCTCCAGCCCTCCTCAAGGGCCTCCTCTGCAAAGGGGAAGGCTGTGGCACTCTAGTGCCCTTCTGGTGCCACTCCACAGGCACCTCAGCGTTTCACTCAAAACAAAGGCAGGCCCAGCCTCTGCAGGGACCTCTTCTATCTAGAGACAGGAACCAGCCTGGTGACTTTTGTGACACCAGCCAAGGTTCTCCCTCCCTACGTGAGAACTGGACTTGCCTCAGTTTCCCCCTCTGCCTTCAGGTCTCGGGTCTGACCTGCTAACCGTCCTGCAGCGTAATGGTGAGTCAGGGGCTCTCAGGTCAAAGCCGCTCGTGGCCCACCTCTGGGATCTCAAGGCCAAGGGCCACGGGGAGACACGGGTCACGGTACCACCTCAGGCAGCTCTTTTCTCTTCTTGGAGTACAAGAGACACTTTGCACTGAAGTGCCGAGTGTGGCTGAAGCTTTCCAGCGAATTCCTGATACGAATGTAATTTAAAATCTTTTAACTCCAGTGTTGTCTAATTTTTGTCGGAACGATCATTCTCATTAATTTATGCATAACATACTAACACATTTGTTCATGTAGTGGTGTGAGCTTCAATTTCTCAGTCCGTTAATTTCAACAATATTAATCTGTCTCCGACTCACCGTTACAACTTTATGGTTTGGAAGGCCCGTGTGGACCCACTGCTGACGTGGTGCCACCTAGTTGGCCTCAACGCCCTGTCCACGGACACCGGACCCCTCGCCGCCTGCCCACTGAGCAGCGCCGGCCTGGTGCCCCCTGACGGCTCAGAGGCCTGTCGGGGCCCCTGGGGCCTGGGTGTCCCATCAGACACGGACAGATGGTGTGAAGACAATTAGTTCAAATCATGATACCTTTCCAGTTCCTTTTTTGAGCATTAGTTCATCAAAGTGAAATATGCCACCGACTTCACAAAAGGGCCAGTTTGTCTTCTCCACGGTTACGTCCTCGGCACCCAGCAGAGAGCCTGGCACACAGTGGACGCTCAGTAAATACTGGTGGAATGGATTCGTGTTTTTAAAGGAGTAACTGGATTTGGTTTTCACCGGGAGGAGCGAATACCAAAGTTGGCGTCTGAAAGAGGCCAGACGACGGCCACTTAATTCAAGTGCCTGTGGGCTACCGTGCGTCACAGAGAGCCACGCGCAAGCTCACCAGGCCTGAGGGCCCCTGTGTGGCTTTGCTGCCGCACACTACGTGGGCCATCCGCAGTGTGCACTGCCCAGAGGGGCAGGGTGCGGGGCGGGTGCCAGTGCCAGTCCACGTGGCCCCGTCTGTGGACAGCTGTGTCCAAGTGGTGCCCCCCATGCCCTCCGGCCTGCCCTTCCCCCTCTGAGTTGAAAAACACCCCTGGGAAACTCCACTCCTGTCCGCCCGGTGCTAAGGCACAAACCATCCTCGGACCGGATGCCCACCCTTCCTAGGGGCCAGAAGCCTGGTGGGCTCCTGGTTCAGCAGGAGAGGTGGAGGAGGAAAGCGCAGCCTCGGGACAGAGGGAGCACGCGTAGTAAGATGATTCCCGGGGAACCCCAAAGACCCATCATCCCGTTCCGAGGCTGTCTGGGCTGCCATTGGACAAGGAGGCCACAGACCTGGGAGCTACGGGCAGGGCCCCAGCCTGCCCTGAGAAGGGCCAGGCCCGTTGCTGGGTGAGGCTGGACAGGACCCCAGCCAGGGCTGCCTTGGTCAAATTTTCTCTTCTGTGCAGTTCCACCCTTGTGGCACGAGGTGCTTCCCCGCAGTGACACTAGGTTATGTCGGGAGGATGCGCCGGGCAAAGGCCAGCGAGGCAGAGCCTGGCACTTGTTGGGGCTCGAGGAGTGGGTGGCCCTGGCACACACGCGGGGCAGGCGGGGCGCGTGCAGCGCCACATGCATGCAGCCGGAGCAGGTGCGGGGTCCTGCGTGTGCGCGCGCGCGCGCCCTCACCTTGCAGTCCATTCCCGTTGGCGCTGGTGCAGGAAGGGGGAGGTGAGGCTTGGGGCCGGACCACGGGCGCGAAGGCGCTCTTCTGTTTCACTGCGGAGATGACATTGGCAGGTGAGAATGAGAAAATGCCGTGTGTGCTGCTACAGTTGGAAGGAAGGGTGACCGAAGAGGCTGCCATGGTGGGACTGGACGGCACTACTGCAACAAAGCAGAAGGGTCAGCACGCGCAGGCCGCGGCGCGCAGGGAGGGCACACACAAGACATGGCATGCTCTGGCTCGGCCACTCTGGCTATCAGGCAAGCGCTCGGTGCGGACTCTCTTCCAATTGAGCGGCCCCGTTGGGTGAGGGTTGCGTTTGGTTTGCCAGTGGCGTGGCATCGGGGCCTGCGTGGGTCAATTTGAGGTCGTCATTTGGACGCCCAGCCTCTGGGGCCACCCTTCCTTTTATCCAGTAGCTCACATCACAGAACACCCAAGCAATGCACACACTCGACTTGGTAGTGAATATGAATCTGCGTGATGACGTGTGACAAAAACAGACACTTACTGCCGTAGGGAGAGTTAGCGGAGGAGCCATTAAGAAATCCAGGCGAGCCAGGGACCCCTAGATTGGCCATGGTGCCACTTCCATATCCATTCATGCTAGTGCTGACTGTGTTGTAATTGGACTGCTGGGGAGTACTGCTGGGGACGTAGCCTCGCGGGGACACGCTGCTTGTATTGCGACTGTAGCCGACTGTTAAAATCCCCCCCCGGCCAAAAATAACATGATTATCACGACAGACACGAGGGGGGGCTTCCCCGAGAATCTACATCATATAGGAAACATTGTTAATGCCCTTCCGCTTCCTCTCACCCTAGCACCTCTAGCCAGCTTAGGTGACCTTGTCACGCCAGCCCTGCGGCCATCTCTTCGGCGAGCCCCTCTCTGTCTCTGCGGCTCTGGTGGTGGCCGGAGTGCCCTTCCACCTGACCTGCAGTTGTTTCTCGCATCTCTTTCGAAGCAACTATCGACGGCTCAGATCCCTGGCTTGTGCCCTACACGCTCTGAGCATTTGGCCCCTCCATACTTCCACTGCCACAGCTGCCAGGAGAGCTTGTTTGTGGCCGTGACTTCCCTGGAAAGGCTGTTTGGGGGTCTTTCTGTTCATGGCTGCCATTTCTGAGCAGGGTAGACGGGGGCCCCCGTGCTTCTGTCCTGCCCGAGGAGCAGGGGCCACGGGGGCAACACCAGCAGTACAGAGGTGGCTCTGGGGCGCCTGCCTGCATCATTTTCACAGGGCGATGGATGAAGCTGGACTCGAATCGCTGGCTCCAAGGATCTCCGTGGGACACGGGGCGGGAGGGGAATGGGGTTTCTCTTCATTGACTCACTCCAGGTTGAAGAGCCAAACCCCACCCTCGCGACACGCCCAGGAGGAGTCCTGCTGACCCCTATGTCACAGCTATCCTACGGCTCTGCCCAATCTGTCAAGGAACGGGGCCACTTATGCATAAGCTAAGGGACACTGTTAGCAAGACCAGGGAGCTGCGTGGCAGCAGGTGGGGCCGCCGTCACTAGGATGGGGCTCTGTGCGCATTCTCCGCCCAGCTCTGGCTGGAAGATGCGCAGCAAGGACTTCCCTGCCAGGAGGAACCAGCAGAGCCCGAGGGCACGGAAGGAAACCACACTCCCCAGCTGGCCCACACCTCCACCTGCAGCTAAGGCCTCACGCCACCCCGGGAGGCCACCCCAGGGAAGGTCTTCCGGGCTCTGCGGCCTACCTTGGTCGTTGGCCTGCGATGTCTCTGACACGTTCACGGCGAGCTGGCTGCTGAAGGAGTTCACCCCCATCATGCCGGTGTGTGCCGGAGTGTTGCCCAGGGTGGGTATCTGGTTGTGATTGCGGGGGACGCTGTACAACGCCTCAGCGATGTCAGCTGCTCGCTTCAGGATGATCTCCTGGGTCAAGGAAGCCCGTGGCTCACAGTCAGGCCAAGCACCCGGGAGACCACGGCCCTGCCCCGCCTTCTCTGCTCACCTCACCAGGGCAAATGGCGGCAGCGTGCCACCGTTCCTCAGCACAGACTGTAGCAAAACCCATGTTCTTCCCCCCTCGGAACAATTACTGAGCAGTGCTTCTGCTTGGGGACCTCTCATCCTTGGGCCCCCAGCCCCAAACCCCTGAATTCTGCACAGAGACAAGGAGGCGTGGAAGGCACCGGACTCTGTCAAAGAACTGGGTCCTCGTCCAGAGGAAATGTGGGTCTGTTCCCTGGGGGCCTGCAGGCTGGCAAGGGCAAGCTTGGGTGCCCACCCACCTCTCAGAGCCCCAGCAGCATCACATGGCCCACCAGCCACCGACAGACTTCAAAGCTGACCCCTTTCTGGGACACACTCTTCAGTCTGGGGGCCCTGACAATGCAGTCACGTTGTTTTTTTGTTTTTTGTTTTTGGTACTGGGGGTTGAACCCAGGACCTTGCGCCTGCATGCTCTGCAAGTGCTGGACCACTGAGCTGCACCCCCAGCCCATTTTTTTACTTTTTTTGTTTGTTTGTTTTTTGAGACAGGATCTCACTAAGTTATGCAAACTGCCTCTGGTCTCGAACTTGCGCTCCTCCTGCCTCCGCCTCCCAAGCCGCTGGGATTACAGGCATGCACCACCATGCCCGGCTGCAGTCACGTTTTCCATGGGAACACTTGGCATGAGGCATGAGGCAAAGCTGTCACCACGCACACCTGTGCCCGGAAAGCCCCCACCAGAAGGGGCCAGTGACTATCTGAGGGCACTGGGCGTGGGATGGTGAGCAGAGCCAGATTGCCTACCTGGTTGTTGTGAGGCATTCCGTACAAGGCTTCCACGAGGTCGGCCGCCCTCTTCAGTAGCACTTCCTAAAGGAGAGCAAACAGGTCTCACTTTGGGAGGTAGTGGGCAGGCGGCGCCCTCCAGAAAGGGCTACGAACCACAGTTACACCTGCGGGGCAAACCCCACCCACACAGATCCCATCCTGACCCTGCGTGCACCTCGAGAGCAAACGCAGACAGGAAGGTGACGCCGTGTTTGTGGTGACGCTGTGGTTTTCGAAGTGTGTGTGAGTCCGCCTGGCTGGCTGGCAGAGGCGTGCGGAGGAAGCACGGCGTGTGCAGGGAATGAGCCCAATCGGTGCCCGAGGTTTAATGACGGAGTCTTATGGGTATTAAACAAACACACACGGAGGAGATATGAAAGGCCCCGGCACCACATTTGCTTGTTAATTCCTAGCACTTTAGTGGTGAAGAACAATAAGTAATTTTCCATATCTTAATTAAACTGGCAGAGTCCTTAAAGACAACATCTCACCCCTAATTCACGCCCCAAATTTGCAAGTGAGTTCAGTGCTTATTCCTCTTTATTTTGAACAATAAAGTGAATTAACTTGGGTTAATCTAGTTCTTTCATAATGACATTAAGAAATTTTTCAATTAACCTCTTTGACTGCACGTTGTAAAGGACTTCATAAATGCCTTCACACTCGGAGCGTGTGCGCAGAGCCTGGGGGCTCGGATGCACAAGTCCTGTCTTATCCACGACTGCACGCCTACCCCCAGTTTACGATTATGCGGATTAATCCAGAGTTTAGTTAATTTTAAATACAAGCGGGG
>VMDO01026912.1:17500-20000 GCA_007922755.1 Pedetes capensis
TCAGAGGCACATGCGCTGTGTACAGTGCATGAATCACAGCCGGGACTCCATCCGACTGCACACACAGTGTTTAACAAGCTTTATAAGGAGCCATCGGGCTTTATTATGGCTCTGCCTGACTCCAACAAAAACTGAGCCCGGAGGCCCGAGGACGTGAGCTAAGATGAAAATACTTATTAGAGTACATTACTTCTTGATGTAGATATCGTTTTCCGTGGAGTAACTCCACGGCACACGGCGAGACATAAATCAGGACGTTTTCAGAGACTAATAAGACCCGCCGCCATCTATTCATTACTCCGCCCGCAATTTGGGCCATCATTCATTAGTAATTTGATGATTAACACCACCCAACTCGGCGGGGCTTCGGAGTGCAGGGGAACACAAAGGCTCTGGCTTCCTGAGAGGAGGGGTAGGGGCTGCTTTTGAAGGCGCTCCCCACAATAATTGGTCACCACATCCTTGAGTGCTGGGCTGTTGGCGCGTCTTGTAAGCAACGCAGGGCGCCTCGCACGTACACTCAATAACCCGCCCGAAAGTTGAGGACCACAATATGATTTGACATTCCATCATACAGCCCGGAGACAAAGGTCCGCACAGGAATGTGAAGTAAGACATTTTCTTGTTAATAAAGCATTGATCCGACGTATTGATTTTACATGACATGGCTTTTGCTGGGATTTTGCCCTTTTTTTTTTTCTCCTTTGCAAATAGTAAAGCTCTTCAAAATGCTTTGGGGTATGTGACACGGCAAAATTTCTACCTCTCTGTGATGTAAATTCTATATGTGTAAAGCCACTTCATCATCAGACCATTAATCATCAGAAGCTGTCAGTGTTGACTTGGGGGACAATTTGTCATGTCTCTGCCTGGGTCTGGGCAAGGGCGTCAGGCAAAAGTGCGGTTGGGGCATCCAGCGGATGGGCGGCTGCTGTGCGTTCGCCATGAGCCACGGCCCAAAAGGGTTAGATAAAGCGTTATGTTTCTTGATCAGGGAACAGACATGGTGGCCACTGTGCCTTCCTAGCATGTCAGGTTTCTCCTCTCTCCCAGCTAATCACCATGACTGTTTGACTTAATGAATCGGCCTGATGAAAGGTGATCAGAAAAGATAGATGGGCGGCCATTATTGATTTCATGCAAATGCCCCTGACAGGTGATAGACGCTTTAATGCAAGCTTTCAGAGGCTTTATGAGTTGTAATAACCATACACTCACTCTGGGAGAGACATTCTCCCGTGTTTCAGTTGAATTGATATTCTTCTTCTATGACCAAAAATATCTTAAAGCAGTATAAATGCGAGGGCACCTTTCACCTCTGGAGTCAGCTCAGCGGGTGCTGGAGGCCGCGATGCACTGCCAAGAAGGAGCAGGCGCACCAGGGAAGCGCAGAGGGGGTCCATAAGCATGCCAGTCCAGGCCCCTGCCACAAGGGGCATGCCAATGCGAGGGGCTAGCGCTCAGCTTGCAACCCCACCCACTGTCCTCAACATGGGAATCCCAATAGGTTCGAGTGGAAGTTTAGTGGCAGGAGTGGCGACTGATGCATGCCCGTGGTCCTGGGAGGTTCTGCTCTCTGGCGGTGGAGGTCACCCCATGTGCCTCTGAGCCTCCCAGAGCAGCAGCTGACTGCAGAGCCACCAGGCCGGACCACGCCTGGGCAGCCCTTCTGGCCACTGCCCTGGGAACCACACAGAGCCCATCCCCACCCTCCGCCTGGGGAAGGAGACATGTCCAGACCTCACTGGCAAATTCTGCAACTGGAAGAGAAAGCACAAGGGCCTTCGCACACATCCAATAAACCCTCAGCATGTCGCGTTTACAGCCGAGAGCCCAGCGAGCCAGGGCAAGGCACTGGCACGTCCAGTCACAGAGCCCCGAGCCAGGCCAATCAATACCACTTTCCTGTTTTAGAACTGGGTAATTATGAGGGGGAGAGATTGCCTGACCTTTCACCTGCACTGCATTACTGTGCTGATATTAAGATAAATTGCCTGATTTTGGGTAAACATATGCTGCAATTCAAACTGTCAGCACTGGTTTGCTCAGGGATAATTTGTATTGATCTCCCAGCTTCTTCCCAATTTTGCTTACTGACCTCGTGGATAATTAGAGAAGGAGCCTTGGGTGAGCTCAAGTCGGGGATGAAGAAGAAATATGAAGAAGAATAAAGCAAATTTGTTTTATGTTAATATTTGTCGGTGCTCCCACTCACATCTGTCAGCATCGAGAGAGCTGTAAATTAATGTACTTGGTTCCCGAGCAATTTATTCCGAGGAATTATTTAGCAGCATGCTCAGTCTCCAAACATGTGTCACTGGGTTAAATTAATTTAAACTCTGCCTTAAACACAACAAAAACAAATGTTATTTTCTGTGGAAGGGAGGAAACCAGGACGTTTCTCAAAACATGTTGTGAGCCTCCAACTTTCTGCGTGGACTTCCACCTCTCTGTGTCTGGGAGGAGGGGTTTTATAATAAATCCCCCCGGAAGTCATTAG
>VMDO01026912.1:22500-26012 GCA_007922755.1 Pedetes capensis
CTCCTCCAAGTGCATTTCATCTATAAGAAATTCAGATGCTTGGGAAATTAAAATTTCAAAGATCTGCTGCAAAAAAAAAAAATCAATGGGGCGAGATCAATGCTCATAGAAATTTCATGAACTTTGAACTGATCCGGGCATGATGATGAGAGGTGCCTGGAGTTTCGGGCGGCTGCCGGCTCCTCGTGTGGATGAAAAGCGGCCGGGCAGTCGAGAGGAGGGCCACGTTTTAGATGGGCTTTTGCTTCCATATTTTGTCCAACAAAAAAAATTAATTTTTAGTCTATTTCAGTAACAAGGAAAAAAAAATCTGCCTTCCTGACCCGACATGCAATCCCCCCTCTTCTTAAGAGCACCTAATGCTTTGCACATTAACGCGGCCACGAAATGAAATCGGTTCCCCTTGCAGCCGATTGCAGGTGCAAATTAATATTGTAAAATGAAGATCAATATATGGACAGGGCCGAATCAATAGTGGCTAAATTATTGCTGCATTTTCCTCCTCATTCAAGATGAGTTGTGTTTTCCTCTCAAAGTCAATACTTTGCAGCTTTTCTCATTAATTTCTCAATAAATTTGGCAATGAATTTCAATCACAGAACTCGGCAGAGTGCGCCAGCTCTGTGGCGTGCATGGGAAACACAAAGGCCCGTGGCCTGCATCCCTCACCAGGGCGCTGGCCAGAGGACCAACAGGGGACTCAAGGTCACCTTCCTGCACCGGGCAGCCGACCCTAGGTTTGTCCTCCTAAGGGCAACTTTGGCTTTCTGAGCATCCTTGGTCTGGGCCACGGGAGCCCCCAGCACCAGCACCAGGACAGCTCAGACCCACCCAGGGCCAGGCTCGGGGTCACGCCGGCGCCTCCAGCATACCCACCAAGCGCAGGGTGTTTCCTTCCGGGGGGACTCCTGGGAACAGGAAGAGCAGCACAGTGGACTTCTCCTAGGAACCCGGAACCTCCTATTCACGTGGGGAACATTGTTCTGGAATTCACACAGGCAGCCCAACCGGGCGTCCTGCACAGGGACCCGCTTCCATTCACCGCCGCCTGGCAGCGGATGGAGGCATTGTGATGTGACACCAAATGCAGAAAAGGGGACAGCTCATCTTCCTTGTTACCAAAATAATACCCTTGCTGACAACTATTGGATGGCATTCAAACACTTCTGTTTACATACCTCAAAGAATGCACTGGATTACAGCTTTATAGTCACGCCGACCCAGCCCAGCCTGGCAGCTAAGGACAACCAGGGCCTGGGCACCCTCTTGCTCTACCCGCTGCTGCCATCCCACCTCTGGATGGCCCAGCACAAATGCTGCCTAAGGCGGGAGCTCTGAGGTCCCTCTCGGCACTGGCTGTCCCACAACCCTGTACCTGCCCCCCACCACAAGGCTGTTCTAATGTTTTAACCATGCTCTCTAAGTCAAGAGCCTGCAGCTGTAGCACTGTGGCATCTGATCCTATCAGATCTTGGAAGCTAAGCAGGGTCAGCCCTGGTTAGTACTTGGATGGGAGACCACCTGGAAACACCAGGTGCTGTAGGCTTGGGAGACAGACTTGGCAACCCTCTCCCAAAAATCAATCCACCAATGAAAACCCTATGAACAGCAGAGAAGCACTGACAATAGTGTTTCACCTGTGACATCCAGTCCCATCAGATCTTGGAAGCTAAGTAGGGTCAGGCTTGGTTAGTACTTGGATGGAAGACTGCCTGGGAACACCAGATACTGTAGGCTTGGGAGAAGGACCTGGCCACCTGCTCCCAAAAAACAATCCACCACTGAAAACCCTATGAATAGCACAGAAGCACTGACAATAGTGTTTTGCCTGTTGTACATAGGGTCACTATGAGTCACATACTGACTTGATGGCATCTAACAATAACAACAACAACTCTAAGTAAAGAAGAGCCTGCCACCAAAAGGAGGAGCTGCTAGCAAGTGGAGCCCACTCTGGACACAGTGCACAGTCATACTCATGGAGACTTCCTGGAGGGGTGAGGGAGGCCCTGGAAGCCATGTGGGGTACTCTTGGTGGAGAGATGCCTGGCAATGGATTCTCCCACCTTCAACCTGCAGAGAGTCCCCACATCTCTGCAAAATGAGCTCTGAAAGCTGGCCCGCACAGACTGCAGGTCCCCTTACTATCACCAAAGACAAAGGCAGGCCCCCACCCCTGGGCCACAGGCTGGCCAAGCACTGTGGGAGACTCTTCTGATCTCCCCTCGTCTGTTCAGCCATTCCCTTCCTCCCGGAAGGAAGGTCAATTCAAGGGGACCCTCTGCCACACACCTGCCCTATTCAGTACAGTGCACACAGCCATGCTCACAAGTGCTGAGGCTCAGCCACCAGGCTTCTGGAAGATACCAGCCAACACAGACCCTATCACATCTCTGATTTTGAGAAGCAAAGTAAGACTAACGTTTCTCTGTGTCCACCCAGAACTTGTTCGTGAATGTCTACAGCAGAATTTTTCCTAATATCTAAGCGTCCATCAACTAAACAGATAAACAAATGTGGTACATCCATACAATGGAGTACTATGCACACATGCAAAGGAGTGGTGCCCAGCGCATGCCACAGAATGGGGAAACCTGAAAATATTTTATGCTGAGTAAAAGAAGCCAGCCCCAAACACCGCATCTTACATGATCTGTTTATATGAAACGTCCAGAAAAGGCCCATTCACAGTGAGAGGAAGTGGACTAGTGGCCACCAGGAGCTGGGGGAGGGGAGAGGGACAGGGATGGAGAATGGAGTGATGCTCATAGGTGCAGGCTTTTTGTCTGATGAATACGTTCTTGAATTAGGCTGAAGGTTTCACATTGTGAATACACTAAGAGCCAATGCTGGTACACTTTGGGTGAATTTTATGGTATGTAAATTATATCTGAAGAAGCGTTTAAGTAGAAGTACTGTCTCTAATCTGAATGAGACAGGCTGACTATACCTGCTCTGACGGACATCTTTCTGGCCCACCTGTCACCTGGCAGTGCAGGTGCTTCCAGGCCTTCTACCACACTGAGGCAGACCAAACCCACTGGGGCACCCAGGCGTGGTGGGGGAGAAGACACTCCGCTAAGAGTTATAACTTGGTTTAGCTACGTTGTGGCCCTTTTCAGTCTCCACAGAGGCATTTTAGAGCCTGGGTTTTCAGGCTGAATACTGTAGAAAAGGAATATGTGAAGGCAGAGCCTTTAAACACATGGCCAAGATTAACACAGACACCAAAATCCCTAAAGCCAGGCCTTGGCCACAGTGCTGTATAAAGGGTCTCATAGAAAACAGCCCTGCTTGCCGGGCACGGTGGCGCATGCCTGAAATTCCAGCGGCTCGGGAGGTGGAGGCAGAAGGAACGCAAGTTCGAGACCAGAAGCAGTCTGCATAACTTAGCGAGACCCTGTCTCAAAAAGTGAAAAATGGGCTGGGGGTGCAGCTCAGTGGTCCAGCACTTACAGAGCATGCAGGCGCGAGGCCCTGGGTTCAACCCCCAGTACTGCAAAAAAAAAAAA
>VMDO01026913.1:0-26007 GCA_007922755.1 Pedetes capensis
GAGAGATCAATCCCTGGAGAAGGACATCATGTTTGGAAGAGTGGCAGGTCAACGGAAAAGAGGAAAACCCTCCACCAGATGGATTAACACAGTGTCTGCAACAATGGGCTTAAACATAAATAAGATGGTTTGCCTGGCACAGAATCGGCAAGTGTTTCGATCTGCTGTACATAGGGTCGCTATGAGTCAGACTCGACTCAACAGCACCTGACAACAACAACAACAACAAAAGTTTTTAATATGCTGCAATAATGGAGAAAATTTTAAAAGTTTAAATTTATTAGGGATAAATATCGGCTCCTAGAGAAGTAGCTAGATAACTACTTGGGCACATTTCAATCCTTGAAATAGTACTATTTGATTCTAAAGGTGGAGGCACATGGAGCCATGGTCTAGGAAGTGCGATGTTCAGACACTGAGCTACAGAAGCCGTTCACCTTCCACCAAGTACATAGTAGAGCAGCCCTTCAATATGCTCAGCTCAGCCGAGGCTCTCTGTCTCCTCTCTTGTCACCTGGTCTACGTCACTACCATCGCTGGCCCACAATATTGCAATAGCCCATGAAAAATCTGTCTCCAATATTGCCACTCCCTAAATCCTGAAACAATCAGCCATTATAAACCCTGTGAGGATCGCTATGAGTTGGACCCAATTCGATGGCAGCTAACAACAGCCAACAGCAAAGCTTACCTTCCACATGTAACCTAGGATGAACTTTTAAATGCAAAAATGTTCGCACCAGGTTTCTGCTTAAAAGCCCCCCAATGGTGTCCCAATATTAGATGGTTAAAATCCTGATTATGGCTTTTAAGACCCTACAAGATCAGTCCTTGTCTTCACTTCCACATCTACTTCAATCACCCCAGCCAACCTCCCCCACCATCACCAAGGCCCACTCTGCTCTATCACACTGGCCACCTCTCTTTCCCACAAATAAACCTAGCTAGAGTCTCTTTGACCAAAACATCCTTCATTCATATCTTTATATGACTAGCATAGTCACACCATTTCTTCCTTATTTTGTTGCAACTAAACTGTTTTCATACTACATTATTTGTTTTATTATGTCTTTATTTTTTCTTTCTTGTTAGAATTTAAATTCAGTGACAGCTAGCAATTTGCATGTAATTCTACCTGGGATCCTTAGTATCTAGATAGAATGATGTTTGGTCCAGAGAGGAGATGCAATGTGCATCTTTAGGATGGAAGAAATGAAGGAAGGTAAGGAGGAAGAGAGGAAATTACCTGCATAAAATGTTTTTAGAATGGGCCCCCTGACTGACTGCATGAAAACAATAATTCTGTAATGTAAAACTCATACTCATAAAGCTATACCCATCCTTCAAAAACAGAAGAGAATAGAGAATTGAGCTGTTTATTATCTTTTACAGAAAAGAACATAAATTGCTGTCAAACAAGGTGTTTTCCAGATGTAATTTGTCATTTACAGCTGAAGTCCAATTAATCAAATTCCTTGTAATGAGATTTGAATTTTCACTGCAACAGTAAAATTAAAGATCATTATGGACAATTACACAAAGAAGAGAATCAAACTGTAGGAGGATATTGCTTTGAATTCTAATAAATAAGCAAATAAATATGTAAATAAATTCCTTACATATCACTTGGAATATCTGGTATGGGAGATGTCAGTAAATTTCAAATAAGATAGTAATTGATTTATGTTTGGTAAATGGTGGCAAATTTAGTCCTTAAATGGGACCCTCCTTCAGAAGGAAGGCTAGGAATTAATAGCAGTGTTTTTTTTTTAAAGGAGATAGATTTGACATTATCATAGAGAAAATGTGAGAAGCATTTGTTCTCCCAGTGAAAATGGTATTTTAGTGGTTTATTGCTTTGAGTAGAACGTTCTGTGCCTTGTCTGTATCTTCTCAGAGAGGAAATCAGTGATTTTAACTTAGAGTATAAATTATTGTATGATACAGTCTATAATCTGTAGGGCTGGAATGTTCCTTGTCAGCAAACAGTCCTTATTTTAACCACCTACAGTGACCACATAGCGTCCTGGCATTCCATCCTGCCTGGTCTCAGAAGCTAAGCAGGGTTGGCCTGGTTAGTCCTTGGATGAGACACAGACTGGGAATACCAAGTGCTAGGAAGGACCTGGAAATCCACTCCTGAAACAATCTATCATTGAAAACCCTATGAATAGCAGAGAAGCACTGACAATAGTGCTGAGCATGTCACAGTGTCGGGGAGTGTTTACTTCTGTGGTACCTGAGGTCACTATGAATCCAACTCAACAGAACCTAACAACAAACAATAGTGACCATGCTGAGGAAGCAAAAATGGCTTCATTTAGGAAATAATAGCTTTTACTGTGGTTCTACAAAGGTTTTTATCATCAATTATCCAAATCCTGTGTCCACCTGAATTCTTATTTCCCTAATATTCTTTGTCTCTGGAGCACTTTCCTTCCTGCCCATGCTGTGCACATTTTGAGATGTGAGACCATGCTGTGGGTGGGGTACTAAGCATATCTATCTGGTCCTACTCAGTGCCCAGGACTGTGTTCATTTATTGATTCATTCAACAAATATTTATTAAGCCCCTACTACATGCCAGGGAATTGACACTGACCCAGACAGAAGCAGTTTGCCACCTCCTGAACTTCACATGCCATCAGATGCAGGAGAAGCACTATGAAAGAGAAAATACAGGGTGGGATGTGGAGACCAAGACTTTTCTGAAGAAGCAACATGGCTGACTGGGCTGAAATCTGAAGAATGATGTGACATTGTCCAGATGGAAAGAATGAGGAATGTGGCATGAATGCAAAGGCTGTTTTCAGGCAGAGGAAGAAGACCTTTAATGCCTAGAAGGAAAGCAGAGAGGGAGAAGCCCTTCCAAGAAACTGAAATATAGAGAAGTGGATGGGAATAAAAGATATGAGGCACAAAAGATGGCACAGGTCCTCTAGATCAGGTAGTGGAAAGCCCTTGGCAAGCTTTACACACGAAGCAACTTGATCAGACTTATTTTGGTCAGAATTATTCTACCTGCTTTGTGGAGAACTTCCTAATACAGAGTCTAAGTGGAAGAAGGCAGGACTAATCATAGATCTTTACTGTCCTCCTGGTAGGAGAAGATGGAAGTTTGGTGGTGTGCTTTAAGTTAACCTAGAGATGATGAGGAAGAGGAGAGAGCTCTTCAAAGAAACATTGGAAATGGATCAGATTGGGATAATGTTAAGTCTGCCTTGGGGATCTAGGTAATGGGTGATAGGTGATACTACATGTCAAACCTGGAAGGCCACTTTGGTCTTTTCAATCCTATAGTTAAGGACCCATTGCCTAAAAACACAAGCCCAGTCTCTTCAGTGAATCTTTGCTAAGTTTTCTCAGCACTGCTGATACTTGGGCCCAACTAACTCTTTGTTGGGCAAGTATGCCCTGTGCATTACAGGGTGATTACCAGAATCCCTGATCTTTACTCAGAAAATGCCAGAAACAGCCTCCCTGCCAAGTTGTGACAACCAAAAATGTCTCCATACCACCAGGGTCTCTTGGGGGTTCACTGCCCCTGGTGGACAACCACTCATTCATGCTGATTCATTATTTCATCATTTTGTTCAAATGTTGTTAGGTGCCATCAAGTCAGGGCTGAGTCATAGTGATCCTATGAACAAGAGAATGAAACACTCCCTGACACTGTGACATGGCCAGCACTATGTCAGTGCTTCTCTGCTATTCATAATGTTGTCAATTGCTGATTGTTTTAGGATTACTTGGGGAGTGGATTGTCATGTTCTTTTCCCAATTTTGTGGTGCTGGAGATCAAACCCAGGGCCTCAGGGAGCACAGAACAGCACTCTACCAACTGAGTTAATCCTCAGGCCCCAAAAGGGAGTTGTTGTTAGGTGCCATTGAGTTGAGTTATGTCCAACTCATGGCAACCCTCATAGAGTTTTCAATGGCTGATTGTCTCGGGATTGTTTTGAGAGTGTACTACCACATCCTTCTTCCATTTTTACAGTGCTGGGGATCAAACTTGGGTCCTCAGAAAGTGTGGAGTAGCACTCTACCAACTGAGCTAAAGCCCATCCCCCAAAAGGGAATAGGGAGTTTTTGTAATGTTGGCTTTGATATTATAGAGCAGTAGGTTTAAGTCTTAGGCCTGTAATTTTTTCACTATATAGTTTTACAGAAGTTATTTAATCATTTATATTTCATCATTTGTAAAAGAAGAATAGTATCAGTTTCTCCCCAAAAGGTCATCCTGAATATTATCACTATCAAGTGATTAAGTACAAAGCAAAAATGTGTTTAGCTGTTGAATTTATTTTAGTTACTGTGAAAATATATTTATTCCAGCTTTCATCTTTGCCCACAGCACATTTCTGATACCTATCTCCTTTGACCTTCATTTAACCATCTAAGTAAAGTTTGACTTATCTTTCAATACCTGTTGATATTTCCTTCCCATTGAAGATATCTACCAATTATTCAAATAATGCTACTTAGTGCCATTTCCAAATTCGAGTAGCAGTTACAGCTTATATTGTGTAATTTAGGATTTTGTGAAGTATTAACATATTTTCACTTGTTTTCTCTATGTATGTTTTCTAAGCTCCTAACAGCAAAGAAGATTCATGACTATGTAGGGATGATATATTGTTGAAGGCATCAACAACTGCTAATGGCTATTGTTGGATTGAAATCATTACATATGTGCTGTAGAGTCAACTTCTAATTATGACTAAGTTGCCACTGGACTACGGTGTGCCAGTGCAGCTGGATGATAAGATCAAGGTATCCTTTCTGATCTTTCTTAAGCACAGGGATGCCAATCTGCGTGAAATATAGATGAACTCCTGGCATGAGCTCATCTGAGAGAATGGCATTTTCTCCTGTGTTTGACAGGAGTTAAGACTTCCTGGAATTCAACGTGCACAAATAGGGCTGCCACACACCTTCATAGGAGGCTCTGGCTGTGAGCTAGGGCCACATCTGGCTTTGATCTCAGTGTGAAACTCAACTCTCAGATCCAGTGTAGAAACTGAGAGTTTTAAATTAACCACTTATTCTTTAACCTTAACTTTGCTAAGCCATGGAAATGGACACAAATAAAATGGAAGACATGACCACTGTAAATATACAAGTCACGAGGCTAAGAGCTAAAATTTGGCTTTTTGTTGTTGTTGTTGTTGTTGGTTTTCTATATTAAGAGCCTTACTCAGTGTTGTTATTAGTGAAATTCCCACATGGTTGATGCTTAATAAATATTTATTAAAATAGATTCCCTGACTATCTATGTGTGTCTTTTGTCTCTAGCTTTTGTTTTCCTTACCATAATATGAAAAGTTTGGATTGATATCAAGGAGTCTCAAACGTTTAATAGTGATGTCTTCAGGTCCACTTTGCTTAGAAGAAAGTAGATACTGAGTCACCAGGAATCTATACTTGCCATTCCTGTTTCAGTCACAACTTTTTCACTTTTCATTGCTATTTTATAGTTTCATATTCTGCTGAAGGTTCTGCTTGAGTAAATGAAATAGCTTAAAGTAAACAAAAACTTTCAAACCACTGACATAGACACTTGTAAGGTTCTTCTGCCTGAGATATGTGTTCTATCATCTTCATTATGGATAAACAAGAGGAAATATGTCAAAAAAGTGCTTGAAGAGAGACTTAGGTTATATTCAGAAAAAAGTTTAACTGGGAAAAAATAAAACATTTTATGCAATAAGGGAATTAGGTAATCACTGTCCTCAAATAATTCAAAAGTTTCCAGAAGCTACCTTTGTAAGTAGAGATTTTTTTCAAAACAGATAATTTTTACTCACTCAATAAACATTAGAACCACATTGAGGAAATAACTGTGATTCAGACAGGATTCCTGCCCTTGAGACACTCACAATCCACTGAGTGAGATGAGGTTTCTCAAACAGCTGAGATGGAATTGTTGTTGCTGTAAGGTGCCCTCAAGTCAAATCCAGCTTATAGCAACCTTATGTATAACAGAACGAAACACTCTCCAACACTGTACCATCTACATGATCTTTTTATGTTTGAGCCCATTGTTGTAGTTACTGTGTTTCTTCTCATTTTGAGTCCTGCCATATCAGCAACTGGAGGTCCCAGGGGCTTTCCTCCACTCCTATCATTAAGATCTATTTTACTTCGAGGAGTCAACTCTTCCCTGGTCATCTTTTGAATTCCTACTGCCGGAAGGGCTCATTTTCTGGCACTATATTTGACAGTGTTTCTCTGCTATTCAAAGGAGTTGTAATGGATAATTGTTTTTGGAGTGGGCTGCCAGATCTTTCTCCCTAGTTTGTACCAGTCTAGAAGCTCAGCTGAAACCTGTCTACCATGGGTAGCCCTGCTATTATCTGAAATACTGAGGGCATAGATTTCAGCATCACAACAACATGTAAGCCCCCACAGCATGACAAACTGACAGACACATGTGGGGGGAGAGGTAAAATTAGAGAATTAAAAATTCCATACACAATACATACAGAAGAGCATTATGTGAAATCTGAAAAAGGAAAAATTAATTTTGGTGGGAAAGACCAGAAAATATCAAGAAAGCAGCTTTTGAGCTGTACTTTGCAACACAGGAGTGAGAAGGAAACAGAAACATAGAGGGAAAGTCATTGGGGTTGAGAGAAAATACAGTGAGCCAATGATCCAAGGAGAGTCACCTTTTTCCAGAACACAGGATAGAGGTCTCTTCAGAACATGGTAAAAAGACACTTAATTCAAGAAATACTTGGTCCCCTTTTGTGTTCTTTACCAAAAATGTCCTGCTCTCCATTCAAGCAGCAGGTAGAATATTCTTCCCTGATTCCTTAAAGTAGAAGTAGATGCTGTTACCTGCTTCAACCACAGAGATTTTAGTGGAAACAAGATTAATGACATTCCATATTTTCTTACCTTAGCAATAGTGCAGCATGCTTCCTGCCCAACTGATCCATGAGAACCAGAAGCCATTGTTGTTTCATGGCATGAGATGCGGGGATTTATTGTTACCACAGTGTGATAGGCAGAGTTCTAAGATGTCCGCCATCATTCCTGCCCCTGTTACACGTCTTTGTGTAACCCCCTCTGTTTGAGTAGGACCTACTTCTCACCAAAAGTCTTATGTGATACAAGACTCTGCCAAGCAAAGTAAGAGATTCTCCAGTTGGTTTTGAAGAAATAGGATATATTATCCACATTAGGAGAAGGTTGAGAGAGATCTGCATGGCAAGGAATTGTGGGCATCTTTAGGAGCTGGCAGTGATCACTGGCTAGCCCCAGGCTGACAGACATGATCTTTCACATTAAAAATGGATAGAAATTAAATTTTGTCAATAGCCACCATGGAAACTTAGAAGATAATCCCAAACTCCAGAAAAGGTGGCATTCCACCACCCCTAGACTATAGGTGGGAAACCTTAAGCCGAAGACCCACTGTCCCTAGATTCCTGACCCACATAAATGGAGAGAACAATTCCATTGCTTTAAACTGTTAAGTTTGTCGTCATTTTTTATACAGCAATGGAAACCTAAGGCACACCATACAAACCCGCCTCTCCAGATGCATGCCAAAATCATAGGAATGAAGTCTGGGAAAGTATTTCAGATCTCTTTTCAGAACGCCTTAAATTTCAAAAATTGAGTCAGAGCTTTGCTCTGGGCAAGGACAGCCTTTAAAGGTATTTAAGGAGAGAGACAGTTGGTTCAGCACATTCAGAGGAGTGATTTGCAGTTACAAGGATGAAAAGATAAATTTGAAAGAGACAGTCATCAATAACATATACACATGAATCAAGTAAATATAGAATATTAACTTCTCTTATCAAATTATTCACATGTCAAAAGTAAGTCATTCAAAGGAATGGCACTAGTGTTCTTTTTTATATCAAATATGATGCTGTTTCTACCTGTAATTCCACTTTAGCATGATTAAAGCACCTCATGTCTGCCCCTGGAGTTGAAATGACAAATGTATCCAATTGCATGCCTCCATGTTGTCACCAGGGGACTGTTCCATTTGTTAATAGGCATTGCTTTTTGCCAGGAATTTTGTTTACAGCCCGCAGTAAATTGCCTTTCATCTGCACCAAAATATGAAGCATGTACAAAAGTGGTTTATGTTTTATTTACCACTTGTTCTGACAGGGAGATGGGTTTTAGGGGAGCTTGGATTCACTCTTAAGTCACGTGGTGACAGTATGAAATGGCACTGCAATCTTTTATTTACCATGCTATAATGCTCATGGGGACAAAACTATTTGGCTTATGTGAATTCCAACATCCAAGCTAGTACATGTGACTGTTTCCTTTGCTGATGAAATTTCCTTTTACAGAACTATAGCCCATCTGATCTTGAGTTTTCTGAGCTTTAGAAGTCACTCTTTCAAGCCCAGCATGGTGGTGCATGCCTGTAATCCCAGGACATAGGAGGCAGAGGCAGGAGGACCACAAGTTCAAGACCAGAGTCAGTCTGCGTAATTTAACAAGACCCTGTCTCAAAAATTTAAAAAATGGGCTGGGGGTGCAGCTCAGTGGTCCAGTACTTGCAAAGCATGCAAGTGCGAGGCCCTGGGTTCAACCTCCAGTACCACATACACACACAAAAAAAGGAAGTCATTCTTTCATTTTGAATACCATTGTGCTGTTCTAAATCCCTCGGTTCACTCTTCCCACTTCTTCATATTTCTTCTGCCAAGTGATCCTCAACTTCACTTCTAGCCTAGGTGGCATGGGAAGACACCATCATTCCCTTGAAAGTGATTTAGGTTTTAGCTGATCAAAGTATTCCCTTCTCCAAGCAACCTACCCTAGCCAAGCAGAATGGATTTTGAGCCCTTTGAAGAAGCTACTAGAAAACAAAAAAGCAAAAAACAAAACCAAAAAACACATAGTCTTCTGCTCCCTACCCAACTTGAAGATGTAAGTATGTTGAAGGCACCAGCAAGATCTGCAAACCATATATAGAGTGAATGGAGGGTTACCATGTCCTGATGACAATATTTGAGCCAGCAACTCATATACCTCCCGAAGGCAGTCATACTCAGGTTTTTTGTTTGTTTGTTTTTTGTTTTTTATCTGTGCTGATAAATGCTTTTTTTGTATAATCAATTGCTAGTTTGGATTTCTTATACTTTCAACTTGGTCATTATCCTACAGACCTACAAAATCCATTTTTCTACCAGAAGTGATTTCTGACAATCTCTAAGGAATGCACACTGGGCATTTGTCCCTTCTGCTAATAAACTTTATGTCCAGAATTGTTTCAGAATCATGTGTATCAGCTCTTACCCTCCCACAAGTAAATGTCTGCTCCCACTTGCTCCTGCTGTCTCCTAAATTCTGCTCCAAATGTACATGAATCTACACCTAAATTCCCCAAAGAGAATCATCCAGACACAGCATTCTCAGTAGAATGGGTAGTTCCCAAGATCTGTGAGAGAAGAGTCCATTCACAAAACCACATGTGTTGGTTGTTGTTAGGTGCCGTCGAGTTGGTATCCGACTCATAGCGACCCTCATAGGGTTTTCAAAGGCTGACTGTTTTTCGGGGTCCTTCTCCCATTTTTGTGGTGCTGGGAATCGAACCCGGGACCTCAGAGACTGCAGCACAGCGCTCTACCAAGTGAGCTAAATCCCAGCCCCTAACATGTGTTGGAGTAGGACATATTTCAGACTAGCATTTTATACTTTGCTTCACTGGATAAAATTGCAAAATTGCTACCAGATGACTCTGTGCTCTCCTACAACCTCAAGATGACAACAACAACAACAGCAGCAGCAGCAGCAGCAGCAGCAGCAGCAGCAGCAAAACCCTTCATTAATTGGTACTTATAGCATATCAATCAATTATATACAAGAAGGAGGTAAGGTAAGCTAAGAGAATCATTCAGCTTTCTATCTAGTCTCTGTATTATTGTGGTGTGTGTGTGTGTGTGTGTGTGTGTGTGTGTGTGTGTGTGTGTGTGTGTTTATGCATTCGTGATGAGAAGAAGTACTGGAGAGAAAGGCTGTGGATTACCTTTCCCAAAACCATCCCTACTCCTTTCTGGCTAGTAGAGATCCCCACCTTACCCCACCCCACACACAAGCAGTTGAAAAAACCAGGTACTCAGTTTCTTAGCTTCCTTTGCACCTTAGGCATAGTTGTATGGATAATACTGATCAGTAGGGCCTGAGGAAAATTAGGAGCTCTGAGAAATGTTCCCTTCCTCCTCCAAAGGAGAGAGAAGACAGAAGAACAACTACCCCCTTTCCACATATGGGCACCACTGAATGAGTGTGCAGCTTGAGGCCTCTGCAGCTTCCCTGCCATCCTGGAGGGAGGCAGCACAGATGAGGCAGCAGGAAAGGGGGAAAGGCTAGTACATGACACTGAAGACATGAAAGGCTGATCTGGGCTACTACGGCTCCAAGATGCTGCATGGGAAATAATAAACATACCTATGCTGAAGCCATGTTTAGTTACACAATTCTCTGTGACTTAAAAGTGCCCTGATCAATCAAGAAATAATATAAACAAAGGGAAAAGTATAGAAATGAGTAAGATCATCAAGAAGACTGACAGACTCCTCTGAAATGCAAAAGGAAGAGAAAGTGAAAGAAGGAGGAGGAGGAGGAAAAATGTTTTGTTTTGTTTTCTTTTCTTTTGCTGTGGTATTGGGGGTTGAACCTGGGGCATCACACTTGCATGCTTTGCAAGTGCTGGACCACTAAGCTCCATCCCCAGCCCATTGTTTTAGTTTTTGAGACAGGGTCTCACTAAATTATGCAGACTGCCTGTGGTCTTGAACTTGTGATCCTTCTG
This sequence comes from Pedetes capensis, assembly GCA_007922755.1. Lineage (NCBI taxonomy): Eukaryota > Metazoa > Chordata > Mammalia > Rodentia > Pedetidae > Pedetes > Pedetes capensis. The sequence goes on from VMDO01026913.1 coordinate 10,793, forward strand.
CCTCTGCCTCCCAAGTTGCTGGCATTACAGGTGTGCAACACTGTGCCTAGAGAGGATAAAATTTATCTGGGGAAAAAAAGTAGATCTACAAAGTTAGGTGAAACATTTACAGCATTTAATGCTGAATTAATGCTGAACTTAATGCAAAATACTGTAAAGAAGCAAACCAAAGATGTTCCCCTAGAATACTAAATTTGGAATGACATCATCTGCATTAAATCCTTTCTTTCCAATTATTGAAAGGTATTGAACACGCCACATATTTTGGGGTTGCATATTTGATGTTGAAAACACAGACAAAAACACCAACACTCAGAGCTTCAAACCCACCAAAAATTGGGCTCAGGTTCAGGTGGAGGTTCAATGTGCTAAAATTCAGAGGGTTGAGGGTTGGTCAGGTTTGAGTTTAAATCCTATGTGTATTTTTTTCCAGTTTTTTAAAAAAATTATTTGTAAATGTTAATGGTTACAGAGTAATAAGTCATTTGATATATCCATTATACATCTATTAAACAATTTTGCTTATAAATCATATGTATAGATAGAGGGGCTTCAAACAGAATCCAAACCCAAATCCTGAAGCAGTTCCAGTTCAAGCACTAAAAAAATTTTTTTTCCAAACCCAAACCTGCCCCTAAACTCAGTGAAAAATTGGGTTCAGGTTGAGCTTTAATTTTTTTGTATCATTAGCTATTTTATTATACATAAAAACTGAAAAAAATGAAAAAGAATTTATTCATCTATCTACATACAGGGTTAAAATTTTAAACTGGAACCCAACTCAAACCTGAATCTTTTACTTTAACATATTGAACCTGCATCTGAGACTGAACCCAACTTTTTAAAGGTTTGAAGCCCTGCCAATAATACCTTCCATTGTATGGCTGATAATACGTGTGTGTGTGTGTGTGTGTGTGTGTGTGTGTGTGTATCAGGTCAGAAAGTATACATGAAAATACTTTGTAAGCAATGCATCTCAAATAGATGTAAGAAATGATGATGAGTAGGTGGAAGAGAAGAAGAAATAGTGAGGGAGGAAGCATCGTCATTGCCTGGTCTTCATCACATCTCATCACCACATATGGGAGAAGTTGTTAGTCCTTTACCCAGATTCCTTGCCTGTGCCCCATCCTCTCTGCTGCTGAGGATGTTAGCAGATCCTAGCTCACAGCCACAGCCTTCTTGGGAACATCTCTTTAGCCTGCCCATTGGGCCTCCACAGGGAGGCAAAGCCTGTCCCCTATGCAGGAGGACAACAGCCAATGATGGCAAAGCTATGACTCAAGCTCTAGAATTTACCCAGAGGGTAAGTGGAGGCTAGATGCCAGCAGGAAACTACAGCCTGGCTTGGTTTCTTCCCTTTTCCTGCCCTCGTTCCTTTACAGAGTTCTACCCAGAGTATACCCTCTGTCAGCCATATGCTCAAGAATCCCCAGCCCAGGCTCTATTTTGAGGGAACTTATCCTAAGACAGATTCTAAATACACAGAGATGGCATTATGAAAATAAGGAGGAAGGGAGGGGGAACAAAGATCGTCAGGTGGCAGAAGAAGTCCAGATAGTGCCTAAAATGAACAGAACAGAAAATGCACAAATACATTGTTTAAAAGCCATAAATATGAGCAAAGGAATTTAAAACAATATAATCATCAAACATTGTGGGAAGACAAGAAGGAAATAAGTGGGAAGACTCATAGAACTAATAAATCTTCAATTCTTATATAACAGTGAAAATTTTAAAAAAGCATTATCTAAAGTTGATGATTCAAGAAATGGTATGCAGGCATATTATTTAGATATATGGGGTATAGTCAGCAAAAAGAAATATGGAAATGGTTAAAGGAGGTTTTCTCATTCTCAGCAGTGCAATAAGGAATACAAAAAGAATTGTGAGACTGTTGCTTTTCAACAAATTTCTACATACTATTTGACTTTTTCACTTTACACGTATACTCTACATACGTGTACGTGCACACGTCCACACACACAGAAGCAGGAGCCTTTTCTTCTGAATTGATTGCAATATACATCTTAGTCTATACAGATAAGATTTTTGAACTGTTAGGTCCTGAGTTAAAGGCTTTACAACTTGATTTAATCCTCAGATATCCTATGGGTTAGTTACTGTTCTCATCCTCATATTAAAAGCTGGGAAACTGAGGCTAATCAAAGCTAAATAATTCCCAAGGTCATGAAGCTCGCTGTGCTGGATGGAAATGAGATTCAAACTGAAAGTCCACACCTTCACCTGCTCAGCAATATTGCCTCTCAGGTCACTGAAGATGTCCTAGCCTGTCTTAAGAGAAAACCTATCCTAAAACAAATACCATTTTAACTTTCTCCAGACTCTGCCCAATAATTCTGTCTGTAATGGTGGTGTTCATTTCTTGAGCTATAATAATGAAAAAAGAATGAGATTTATAACAGCTCACATACACCCAAATGTCAGCACACAAATACCTTCCTGTATCTGGATTTATACAATAGAGAAGTCTGGCTGATGAATTGAGTGCCTTGCTGTTTTCTATCAGTCATTGAATTCTTGACTTTTCAGATCTGTTACACAGCCTCAGTTAGCTTGCATATAGTCTACTGAGTAATTTCATGTAAGCATCAAACATTGCTCTTACAAATTTTAATCATCATTTGTAGATAATACTGGTATACATGATGCAAATTGTCCAATTAGTGTTGGTGTGCATATTTTAAAAAAGAAATGGTGTGCCTAATTAAATCCTACTAAAAGCCTCTTTTCTGGCTGAGGAAAAACTTCAAGGAGTATTCTTTCTATTCAAGAAAATAAATAAATCTTACCTTTCATTTCGTACATTCATTTTCATTTTTCTTAGCTGAGATGCCATAAAAACCATTCAGCTCAACACTAGAAATTGAAAATGGATGTTGGAGTGTGATAATGGCTAAGAATAGGAGGACTACCCTAGAATCATAGGCATTTCTTCCAAACAAATGAAAAGAAAAAAAGGTAATTTACTGCTCTGGGAAGCCCTGCAGCTGACTTGGTTGATACATATTTTTACTTCTCTCAGAGAAAAAATGAATAACTGATTGAGTATTTCCCAACCTCCTCTTAGGAGAGTCTGGGCATAGGTCATCACCATGCACAGAAGAGTGGCTCCAACTGTGAATTGCCCTAGGGTCAGTCAGCAGCATTTTGCATACACAGCAACAGGACCAGCTCCTCCCAAGCAGGCACTCTGAGAGTACACACAGATCCTTGATAATGTGGCTCACCTCCTGCCCCTCTTCTCTAGTTTTCTGGGCTTCTGCCAAGCAAGCTTTCTTTTCCTTAGGCCCCAGGCTGTCTTTTTGTTTTGTAATTGCTTTCCTTCTTATTGGAGAGCTCCTTCCTTGGTTCTTTGAATATTATGGCCACCTCTCAAATGTCACCTCCTCATAGAGACTTTCGAGGATCCACCTCTGAGGCACCCAGGTTCCTTCCAAACACATATTCTCTAACTCCTCTCTGATTTTCTCTCCATATCTTGCAAAAAAAAATTATGTTTAAGTCCAAGGATTTTTTTATGTGTTTGATGCAAGCAATCCATTCTTGGGTCATAAAATGTGAGTGCAGTTTATCTTCTGCAGTGAAGCGGCTGTGTGTCTTAGAGCATGTATAAATTGTACGGGTCTGAGAATTGAAATTAACTACCCCTGTACACTTTACTGTCTACATTGATATGACTTTAGTAGGCCCTTATCTTTGTTGGCACCCTTCACAATTCCAGGAAATTTGGCCCAGAATGATAAAAAAAAAAAGTTGCTAATAACTTTATTATTCATTCCAAGAATTTTACTGAAAGATCAATTGACTCTTCAATAGAAAATATTAACCAACCATTTATCCCTCAAGATTCTTTCAGTCCTTTGTCTCAAAATCCTTGTTTTATTGAGTCTTTTAATCCTAAAATATTATATCATGATCTTTACCCAATCCTAATCAAGATCTTCTGAATTCCTTGAAAAATATACCTGAAATCAGATCTCAAAGTCTCAAGAGATATCCTGAGGTTGCCCCGTCCCCTATCCCCAAATGCAATTAAACTGTCCAGGTAGGTTTTTCTCTAACAGTAAGGGGCAAATTCAGCTTTGGCTTATTGAAAGGTAGTTCTGATAATAGTTAGACAAGCCAGCAATGGGCTGTATTGCTTAGGATTTAATAATCTTTCATGCCCTGGAGGTTTCATTTAAAAATTAAGGGGGTTGGAGTCAGTAATCATTCAGAGACCCTCCACCTTTGATATTCTATAGGACCTTTTTGGAAGGCAATCCCTTTCCCTCTTGGTGGTCTGTTTCCCAGGAGATTGCTTCTTAAAGAAAAGGACAATTGCCTCTGAGGTTTTCAGAAGGTGAATTCAGGTCAAGTTCTTGGGGTGGCAGGGAGTTTAATGACTGAGTTTTCAAAAGCTAGCTTTATACTTGTCTCTTTCTTGTCACCTCCAGGAGGGAAAGAGCGGCCATTGTTTGCTTTTGTCTTGCTACACAAAAGAGAGAAGAAAGAGGTGCTGTGTCCTTGGCCAAAAGTCACACTTGAACCTGAATGAGGCTTCCTCCTGAGGATGCCTCTTCTCATCCCCATGGGAGAGACCTTTGGCAGCAGCCACAGCAGTGAGTAGCTAATTGTATGCAGTGCTCATTTGGCTGCCCAAACAGAAGCACTCAGCCTTGTGAAGGTGAGAATGGAACTGACCCCACGGCTCTTTGAACATTGCTAAGAAGGATGATGAATGAGTCTCTTGGAAACATAACAAACACCATGATTTATATTCATGATGGACTAAACCCAGAGGGACTTCTGGAATGGGCACTCGGCATAGCTCTTTGATCTTTCAGAGTATGAACTGAGCAAAAATGATTTGAAAAGCCATTCCTGTGAGGTCCAGAGACAAGAAGATTGGACTCCTCGTAAAGATAATTTACTTCTAAACCAAGCCTTGGACTTTGAAGGTTAAAAGAATGGCAAAATACATACTCAAATGTGATGATCTCATTGGGGGGGATTTTTAAAACTTTGCATATGAAATATAAATTTTCATTGACCTCATTGCCATTATCATTGGAAGTTTGAATCAGGTAATCAAATACATGTTAGAGGGCATTAGCATTTGTTTGACTGTCTCATTCAGTTATTACCAAACTCAGTTTGGTAATATAGGTACTTGGGTTCTTTGATACTAATATGATATAACCCCATCCATACCCTTTACTTTTTCTCTGCTTTTCTACTTTTTGCCCACATCTCTCCTTGTGTCTTCTTGTTATATTCTTAGATGTGACATGTGGGTCTTTGAACTATTCTTCAGATCTGGCCACAAGATGAATCAAATCAATGCCTTCTTTCACCTGTAAAATGGGAATGCACACAACATGCCTAGGAGTTTTCTGAGGCTCCAGGTAAAGCATGCATGAGATGTCCCCCACCAGGACCCACAGAGAATTATGTTCATGACTATGATTCCTTTATCCCTCTCTCCTTTCCCTTTTTTTAAAGCCTGAATGGAAGATAATCTAGGAATGTAACCCATGGAGAAAATAAATTCCCTTTCCTCATCTGTGTTAACCAGCCTTTTTAATTTCTTTTAGAGTGAAAATGTTATGTGTGATTATGATTTTTTAAAAATTTTTAATATATTTTAAGTTGACACATACTAATTGTATGTATTATGGGGTACAATGTGACATTTCAATACATGTGTGCAGAGCATACTGATAGATCAGTGATTGGCATATTCATCGCCTCAGACTTTTAGTAACTTTCTCTGTGTTGGGAACATTTAAAATTCTTTCTGGTAGCTATTTTGAAATAGTCAATCAATTGTTTTCAGTCGTAGTTACCCTACTGTGCTGCAGAATATTATAAATCCTTTTTCCTATCCAGCTGCATCCCTGCACTCTCTCTCCCTTCCTCCCTCCCCCAACATGGGTGGTCCTAGAGGACATTATGCTAAGTGAAATGAAACAGGCCCAGAGAGACACACACTGCATATTCTCACTTTCATATGGATCTCATTCTGAGATTTATCTCAGAAGCATCAAGAAGAGAACAGTGGTTTCCAGAACCTGGGAAAGGTGTGAAGGTTACCAGCCTGCCTATTCTCATCAAACCATTGTGCACCTTCACCTATGTATAGAGAGTATGGGTGTTTAAAACAAGGGGGAAAAAGTGTGCATCAAAGTCAAATTATGCACTGTGATTACATTTGCTCCACTCTGAAAAAATAGTTTTCATTTAGCCTGTTTTCATTCAGCTGGCATCTTGAGCATTCCTGCAAATTAGCAGAGTTAACCATGGGAAAGAAGTGCACAGCCAAGGCTATGAATAATCTCATTACATATCTCCCAACAATTAAGCACATTAATTTTTACTCCCTGTATCAGGGGGAATCCCTGTGAAGCAGGTCACAGTCAGCCACATCTTTCTGTGCTTCCCATTCTCTTGAGGCTACGTGTAACTCTTCATTGTACCCCAAAGTTGTTGTTGTTGTTATGTGCTGTGGAGTCGGTATCCGACTCATAGCGACCCTCACAGGGTTTTCAATGGCTGAGTGCTTCAGGATTGCCTTGGGAGTGGATTGCCAGGCCTTTCTCCCATATTTGCAGTGCTGGGAATTGAACTTGGGTCCTCAAGAGACTGCAGTGCAGCGGTCTACCCACTAAGCTAAATCCCAGCCCTGTACCCCAAAGGGTTTGGGATTATTCCTAAAAGCATGTCTCTTGATACTTCTTCATGAATGACTTCCAAAATCCCAGATGTTCTTCCTCCACTTCTTGTTGGAGCAAGAGGGACTACAGTATAGAAGAACATAATCTGATTTCAGAAATCAGAAAAAACTAGGCTCACACTTCAGATTACCCACTTACTAGCTCTCTCACATCTCTATGCCTCAATTTCCTCATCTGTCATAAGAGAACAATAAAAGCACTAGCTCCAAGAGGTTGTTGTAAAGCTTAACTTATCTAATTATGAGAAGGCACATAGGTTATTATCTGGTTTGTAATAAATCATATCTAGAAGTAGTAGTAACAGTAGCAGCAGTATCATTTCACCAACAGAAGCCACATGACGTACCTTGGAGCAAGGTGTAGATAAACAGGAAACAGACTCATATCTGGGCCCCTATTATCCATTCTGACCTCTTTCACAAGTCCTTTGCTATGCAAGATTGTTGTGAGAATTCACAGTGAAGATAGATGTAAATGTACTTTTTAAACTATAGAAAAGCTCATAATTCATGCCATCACAAATTCCTTGCTGAAAGTCATTGTTTTTTTCCAAGTCCTACCAATAAGTTAATTGTAAAAGCATCTACAAAGAATGAATTTCTTCTTGTTACTATAATTATCGTAGTCAAAGCTCTTTGATTGCAAAAACCAAAACCAAATCAAGCTGCTTATATAAAAATGAGATTTATGGCGAGAATAAAAGAGTACATCATGAGTATCCATTCATTCATTCAACATGCATTTATTGAATACTTCTTCTGTTCTAGAAACTGCGGTGAGTGCTGAGTATATCAAAGTGAGACAAATCCTTGCCTCCAGAAGTTAGCAGCATAATTGAGAGAAGACAATGAAAAATCAGGGTAGGACAAAAATAAACATGTGCTCAACAAATAGGTTCATGCATATGCACAAAGCTAGGCATTTCATGAATAGAGTATAATTACATAAAGTACCTAGGCAATGGTGGGATACCACAGATGAGAAAGTTTTTGGCCAACATGTGAAGGAAGATCCCAGGGAAGGTATTATGGGCAGAGGGAATACTTATTTCCAAGTCTCTAAGGCAAGAAACAGCTAAGCAAATCAGAAAAATTGAAAAGTATCCAATGTGGCAGGGGCTTGGTGTAGAGTGCAGGGGTGGCTTAGGTCTGGGCAGCAATCACAGATCAGGTTTACTCATCCATTCAGGCACTTAACCCAAATTTATTGACCACCTACTCTCATTTCTTTAGTAGGAAATGACTAAGAATTTTTTTAAAGAAATGAACATAAAAGCCTTTGTCAGCATATAACTACTGTTAAACTGAGATCATCTAAGAAGTAAACATGAATAGAGAAATGAAGGGAACCCATAATCGAGTTTCAGGAACTGCACATTTTGAGATCAAGTGTAAAAGAAGTCACCAAAGGAGGTCAAATGGAATATTCTAGGAGGTGGGAGGATAATAGAAGATGATGTCATGGAAATAAAAAAAAAGGAGTTCAAATAATGATTGATTGAGGATGGAGAGGCACACATAGCAGTTTGTCCAACTTTGGGGTAGTAAGGCAGGGAAGAGATACTGTTCATACTGTTCATCTTTGTGAGTGGTCACACAGATATTTCCACTGCCTGTCTGCAAGTCTCTTCTCCTCTCCCATTTCTCTTGGCAGAATCCCTGCCTCTGGTGACTCCTGGCTGCCATATGGTCCTCCTGAACTCTGGGCTACACGGCCCTTGGCTTTGTCTCCTGGCACCTCTTTCCAGCCTTTAGTTCAGGCATTGCCACCATCAGCTTCACCCTCAGCCTCTCACATTTCAAGTTCAGAAGTGCTGGCAAAGAGAACCGATTCTTGTGCTCTGATGAGGAGTGGCTTCTGGTCCATTCATCTATGAGCAAGATAAAGACATCTGCAGGTGCTGCCTGTTGCTGCCTAGTAAACTCCTCACACTTCACCACTGAGAATACTGAATACTGAATACTGAATACTGAAGAGAATATAATTTTACAGAATATAACATGACCTTGCCTGGCCCCCTAAATGGACTACTGAACCCTGTTTTGCAGCATTTTCTGAAATCATGAGATGCTTCTCTACATGATAGCATGATCGCAATTGTCATTGCCAAACAACAATAAAGCATGGCAATGCCCCTTAGTCATCATATGAAGGGATGGCAGATTCACAAACCAACTCAAATACAGAAGGTATTGCACATGAAGTGAAGTAGCAAAGCTACAGTGGTAGCAGACAGTGGTGGAGACTGTGACAAAATGACTTAGACAAAAAATGCAGCTCCTGCTCACTTCCACCTGATGATTGTCATGCAGGAGCATGAGCTTGGTGTTTTCCAGACCTGACTTTAAAAAATGTTTCAGGAAATGTAGGTTATGATGCAATATTGCACAATCCCTCTATTTTGAAAGATTAGCAAGTAGCAAACACTAATAATGGTGAACACTTTGACCACAACTATAAAGAACAATCAAAATCAGCCTGCAGCTAGAATCTAGATCCCAAGCTGGCTCTTTGACACCTTTGCTCTAAATCTTATATCAGAGGAACTAGAAAAATCCCTAAAATTCACTCATTAGGGAATATTTAGAAGGGTGGTATTATTATAGCTAAGATAGTGTTTCAGATAACATCCTAAATATTTTAAATGTGAAATCTCATTTTATTTTTACAAAAATACTAAAAGATAGTTACTCTTGTAGAGCACAGGGAAAAAAGAGGGGTTTTGTAGCTAGTCCAACTAAATGGTCATCCATTGGTTAAGCACCTGTAATTATTGTTGAAGCAGGAATCTGAGCTCAACTTATCCTTCTCAAAACCTTGCTCTTTTTCCTAACTTACTTGTTGTTGTTAGGTGCCATGGAGTCATGTTGGACTCATAGAGACCCTCATAGGGTTTACAATGTCTGATTGTTTCCAGATTGTTTCAGAAGTAGATTGCCACATCCTCCCATTTCCCACTTCGGTGGTACTGTGGATCGAACCTGGGTCCTCAGAAAGTGGAGAGCAGTTCTCTACCAACTGAGCTAAACCCCAGCCCAACTTACTTAGGCTTCATTAAGTCATTTTTAGGATACCTTCTGCCCCTAAGAACTCAGGATTTCTTGGTCGTTATGTTGAGCACCCCCCCCACCAAGTTCCTCAAATTCTTTCCCAGGTCAGAGTGGACATAGCAGTGGTCAAGTCCTCTTGGCCTGAGCTCCCATCCTTTAGGGCTCCACTGGCATCTTTCTCAGAGGGGAGCCTCCCCAAGTTAGTCTCATCACTTGTGCCATAAATAAGGGACATTTTTTAGGATGATGATCACCACAAGATACCCAATCCCTTTATTATATTCAAATGGTGGTGGTGGTGGTGGTAGTGGTGGTGGCAGTGTGTGTGTGTGTGTGTGTGTGTGTGTGTGTGTGTGTGTGTGTGTGCATGTGTGTGAAGGGATCCGGATAGGAAACATGATGTGAAACAGGAAGGAAGTGAGTCATACATATTTGTATATGATTCAGACAGATGCTGACAAATGATTAGAAAGCTCTTCAGAAAATGGACAAAACTATGGAGCTCCAACCACATTTGTTTTCATATTAAAAGTTGCCCATCAGAGGCCCAACAAAATGTAAGAAGAGGAAGGTGGAGGGTGAGTCTGAGAATGCAGCACCCTCTGGCCGCTGGCTGATTTGCTTTCCAGGCTGACTCCAACCTGGTACCTATAATTTTGCCCTGATGTAGCCCATTAGTAATTAAATCACTGTCCTGGCTCTCTGTTGCTAAAAAGGACTAGGTTTTAAAATAGATCCCTTGCTTAGCAGATTCATGCGGGTCTGGCTGGGCTTTTCATCCAATTCTGATAAGCTCTCTGCCACCCGCTGCTCCTCTTCCTCTCTGTTCACTAAAGAGGAGCTGATTTTTTGGAGCAACTTGGTGCAGTTCACAGCACTGAGTCATCCATGCAACCAAAATATGTCCTAAGGATGCTTGGACCAGAAGGAAATGGAATCAACCTTTTCCTCAGACAAGCAAGCACACAGAGTCCTAGTAAACACTATGACTGCAAAATGTGTAACTGCAACAAGAACCTCCTCCCAGAGTCAGAGCCCAGGCATTTTCCAATGCTTTGTACTGCATCTAGAAGGAATTTCTAACTAGACACTCCTGGAAGTAGGCAAAGATTCATGCTGCATAAATGCTCGTTCTGTTTTCCTTTATGCCAACAATAATTAATATTTATTGAGAACTTATTATGCACCAGGCCCTCAGCTAATAACCTTACATGTGACACGTCATCACCTCATTCAGTCTCCTCAAAGTATCCATTCTTCTATTTCCCAGATAAGGAGTCTGAAGCTCAGGCAGATCCAGCAACACCGCCAGTGGTGTGTGATCAGCACCATAAAGCCAACTCTGACTCTCAGGCTCTCCTCTTAACCACTTCCCTGCCCAGCCTGACCAGCCACACTTTCTGCTCTCTGCTGATTCTCTGCTGTGCTTGACAGCCTCGGTGTGAATGCTCGGTCCTGACCAGCAGGAGCAGCATCACCTTCAAGCTTGTTAGAAATGCAAAAACCCTGGGCACCCCCAGACAGAAGCTACATTTGTCAGGATGCCTGGGAAAAGGTTAGCAGCTTCATCTGAAGTTTGGGACGCTCTGGCCTAGGGGATCTTCCACAGGGAAGCAGTGATGAAGTTAGAAATGATTCTCACAAACATTTGGTCAAATATCTTGATTTCCTGGAAAATACACTGAGGTTTAATGAGTGATTCACTGGTCCCAACTTCTAGATCCTTAAAATCCACTCTATTCTCTTTGGACAATTCTGAGTAACTGATAAAAATAGGGTATTTTCCTTTCATACCCTCTTGACCTCACCATCTCACACTTGTACCCATTCCAGGTAATGTTGTTGTTGTTAGGTGCCGTCGAGTCGGTATCCGACTCATAGCGACCCTCTGTTCAACAGGGGAAACACTATTGTCAGTGCTTCTCTGCTGTTCATAGGGTTTTCAATGGCAGGTTGATTTTTGGGAGGGGGTTGCCAGGTCCTTCTCCCAAGCCTACAGCTTCTGGTGTTCCCAGGCGGCCTCCCATCCAGGTACTAACCAGGCCCGACCCTACTTAGCTTCCAAGATCTGACTGGATCGGATGCCACAGGGCTACCACTGCAGGCCTTCCAGGTAATAGGAAGAGATAAAATGCTATAGTGCTTTACCTCCAAATCACAAAGAGACCAATAGAGCAGTAGAAAGTTCAGGGTTATCATTATATTCCACTTCTCAGATATTATTAAAATCAGACCCATCTAGGGAGATGGAAGAGGAAAAAAAGCTTATATTCAGAGTTGATATTTTTCTTCCTGTTAAATTAAGCTGTGGGAGGTATCATATGCTGAACTAGTACATCTCAAAAGACAAAACCCCTAATGTTTTAAGGAGTGCTTTTTCCCCATTAACATGTTGCTAAGCAACATTTTTACAATATCAGCAGCTCGATGGCTATGAGTTGAATGAATGTCTGAAAATGCAGAAAAAAAAAATCAAAGGAGCAAAGAAGGAAAATGTACTGCCCTGTTAATGCATGGCTGGTCTTAGGAAATTTGAGGTGACCTCAACCATGCTGAAACAGTGGAACACTTTCTCTCAATTTATTGGGCAATAATCATGTGGTATCTATGAGGGTTGTGTCCTGATTTTAGTTACATAACTATTTATCAATTTTTATGTTAGGAAAAGTTTCTAATGTGTATAAAAATAGAATACTATAATTGACTCCCACATCTGCACCAGCCAGCTTTAATAATTATCAATCCATGGCCAGTCTTACCTATGGCTCCTACTTTTTCTGTACTTGAAACAAATCCCAGACATCATATCATTTCATCGTAAACATTTCAGTTTTATCTCAGAAGGGTAAGGGCTTTTCTTTTTTTATAAGAGAAGTGCAGTGTCATTATCACACCTAAAATAAAAGGTAATAGACTTCTTAAATGTTAGAAAATACCCAGCACTCCAATTTCCAATTTTCTCATATACTTTCTTTTCATGATTTCAGTGAGGATCTAAATAAGTTCCTTTCCATTTATCTCCTTTACTTATTAAAGAAACCAGATCATTTGTCCCACTGAGGCTCCTGAAATCTGGCTTTGGCAGTTTGTTCAACAGGGTTTCTTGAAAATTGTTTTGATCTAAAAGCTTGTTCTCTTGCAGCCGTGGCACTGTGGCTTCCCATCCCATCAGATCTCAGAAGCTTAAGCAGGGTCAGGCCTGATTAGTTCTTGGATGGCAGACCACCTGGGAACACCAGGTGCTGTAGGCTTGGGAGAAGGACCCAGCAACCCATTCCCAAAAATCAATCTGCCATCGAAAACCCAATGAATAGCAGAGAAGCACTGACAACAGTTTTTTGCCTGTTGTACGTAGGGTCACTATGAGTTGGACACCGACTCCACGGCACCTAACAAGAACAACAGCAACATACACATATAAGCAGAGTTCTACATTTCCTCTCTGTATGTATACCAAGTGGTATAGGTCATGTAACAAAGGCAGGATCAATGTTCTATTCTTTCGTGCCATGGGCCAAATTATTCATTTATTTATTTATTTATTTATTTATTTATTTATTTATTTATTTACTTTGTAGTACTGGGGTTGCTTAACCAAGGGCCTCATGTATATTTGCAAGTGCTCTACCACTGAGCTGTCCCCTCAGACCCTTTTTTATTTTTGATCTTGAGAGAGGTTCTTGCTATGTTATGATTTTTTGGAGCAACATGGTGCAGTTCACAGCACTGAGTCATCCATGCAACCAAAATATATCCTAAGGGTGCTTGGACCAGAAGGAAATGGAATCAACCTTTTCCTCGGACAAGCAAGCACACAGAGGCCTAGTAAACACTATGACTTCAAAATGTGTAACTGTAACAAGAACCTCCTCCCAGAGTTATGCAGACTGCCTCTGGATTTGAACTTGCAATCCTCCTGCTTCTGCCTTGTAAGTCTCTGAGATTTCAGGAGAGTACCACCATATCTGGCTATTGACTGACTTTCAAAATAATGAGGTGGTATCTTAACAGCCCCTAACAATGACAAGTTAAGGTTTGCTTGCCTCTGGTTTCCATACATATAGACATTTTTTATATGTTCTAGTTCTCTGCCCCCACAGGTCTGTCAGTTTGCCACACTGTGGGGGCTTTTGTTTTGTGATGAGGCTGAGAGCTATGGCACTGGTACCTCAGATATAAGCAAGGTTACCTATGGTGGACAGGTTTTCAGCTGAGCTTCCAGACTAAGACAGACTAGGGAGTAGGACCTGGCTAACCACTCCCGAAACAACTAGCCACTGAAAACCCTATGAAGAGCAAAGATAGAGTGCCAGAAAATGAGCCCCCTAGGTTGGAAGGCACTCAGAAGACTACTGGGGAAGAGTTGCCTCCTCAAAGTAGAGTCTACTGTGATGAAAGAAATGGAGTAAAGCCCCAGGGACCTCCTTTTGCTGATGTGGCACAACTCAAAATGAAGAGAAAAAACTGTACACATCCATTAATAATTGGAACAAGGAATGTACGTAGTATGAATCTAGGAAAATTAGAAATCATTAAAAGAGAAATGGAGCGCATAAACATTGACATTCTAGGCATCAGTGAGCTCAAATGGACCGGCAGAGGCCATTTTGAGACAGACAATCATATGGTCTACTATGCTGAGAATGATAAACTAAAGAGAAATGGGGTTGCATTCATCATCAAAAAAGACATTTCAAGATCTGTCATGAAATACAATGTTGTCAGTGATAGAATAATATCCATACACCTACAAGGAAGGCCAGTTAATATGACTATTATTCAAATTTATGCACCCACTAAGGACACAAATGAAGAAAGGGAAGACTTCTATCAGCTTCTGCAATCTGAAATAGATCAAACATGCAATCAAGACATACTGATAATCACTGGTGACTGGAACACAAAGGTTGGAAACAAAGAAGAAGGCTCGGTAGTTGGCAAATATGGTCTTGGTGACAGAAATGAAGCTGGAGATTGCATGATAGAATTTTGTCAGACCAATGACCTTTTCATTGCAAATACATTTTTTCAACATCATAAACGGAGACTATACACATGGACTTCACCAGATGGAACATACAGGAATCAAATTGACTGCATATGTGCAAAGAGACGATGGAAAAGCTCTATACAAAATGTCAAAAGAAGACCAGGTGCTGACTGTGGATCAGACCATCAACTTCTCATATGCAGGTTCAAACTGAAGCTGAAGAAAATTAGAACAAGTATATGAGAGCCACGGTATGACCTTGAGTATACCCCACCTGAGTTCAGAGACCACCTCAAAAATAGGTTTAATGCATTAGACACAAATGACAGGAGACCAGAAGAGTTGTGGCATGACATAAAAGATATCATTCAAGAAGGAAGCAAAAAGTTCTTAAAAAGACAAGAAAAAAAGAAAAGACCAAATTACATGTCAAAA
>VMDO01026914.1:0-26005 GCA_007922755.1 Pedetes capensis
GTACTATGTAATTCTCAAGATTTAATTCAAATAACATCTTCCCCACCATGCCCAAATGATACAGGGAAGGACATTCAGACATTCCAATCAAAACTGGTAATTATACAGCCAACAAACTTTGCTAGTAATTACTAAGATGTAATTTAACTCTGTTTTCTTGAATATTTTTCAAGCAAGCTTCTCACATGCTTTCCTATGAATCAGATATAATTTCTCTATTCAAAGGAGATTTCTTTAAAGTGCCCTGTAAAGGCAGGTTCAAGTAGCTTAATCTTTGTGATCCAAAACTTCCTAGAGTGAAGAAAAGAACTGAGTAACACTGGAGAGGTGGAATTTAATTACCAAATTTCAGCATTCATTTTGAAAAGCTGATCTTTTTTTAATAAATATAATTGTCATTTAAAAACATTTCCATAAAAGCATATTATGTAACTGAGTTGGGGGTCGGGAACCTAGAGGAAAGACTGTTTTGTTGTGGGATGTTTTATTTTATGTTTTGGGGCTGGGTCTTCCCATGTAGCCCTGTGTGGCCTGAACTCAAGATGTTCCTGCCTCAGCCACCTCCCAATTGCTAGGATTACAGTCATGCACCACCATGCCTGGCTGTCGCTCAAATTTTTGAGGAAGTACTTTTTTATTTGGAAATAAGAAGCTCTACAAAAGAATTTAAATATTCCTAAAAGTGCATTTAAATGGCCTTTCCAACACACAAAAAAAGGGATGTGAGAGCCTTGATCAGGATCAGAGAATTGCAAACATTTACTATTAAGTTCATCCTGACCCCAGTTTTGGCTTTTTGTGTTTGTGTGACATTGGCTAATTTATTCAATTTATTGGTGATTTTATATCCTATGAGATCACCAAATTTCTCGGAGTTACTAGAGATAAGGTATCACAGAAAATTTACTAGAGTAATAGCTATAAAGTGATTTTTGATCTTTTGTTTAAAGGCTAAATTTTATTAGAAACTTTATTTATTCATTTAGGTTTTTTGATTGTGTAAACCCTTAAACATACTTACCTAGAAAAATGTAGAGCTCTAAGGCCCTTTGAGTTAACTGAAAGCAATTTTTCCCAATAATATTTAATAGTGTTCATTTCTTTTTGAGAAATTATACTGCCATGAGCATTTATGTAATGCTTCATCCAGTAAAGTAAAAACTTATGGCAGTTTAATTCCCCAAATAAAAAGGGGCTGCTGTAAACATAACTGAGCTACCAGGAAGCAGATGGTTTTAATTATCTACATAAAAAGCTATTTATATTGGGAATTTGAAAGAAATCTAGAAACAATACTCATTGTAGCAACATACATTTTAATTAATTTGGGCTTTCAAAAGGAATAACGAGTGATTATTAAGTGTTACCTAATGTCAAATTGACATTAAAGGCTAGATATGGAAACTCTGCATGCCTCTGAGGCAAGCCCTAAAGAACCACAGTTGCACATGTAATCGTGTTTTTGATCTCTTGCAAATAAATTCAGGGGAAGAGGATTATTTGAAATCAGTACAAGCTCACTTGCATGAGAATATACAATAGTAGCCTGTATTTGAGTCAGGAAGTAAAAGTGCATGCTATGTACTATGCAAAGCTTTCCAAACGTGGGTCCAGGAACATTCTCTGAGACTTCAAAAACAATGGCAAATCATGCTCAATAATTTTTCTTTCCTCCTTCCCTAAAGTTTTGTTTTGTTTTTAATTAGAAGACAATATAGTGTAGTGGCTAAAGAGTAACCAACCCTAGGCATAACGCTGCCCAGAGGTAGCAATAAAAATAGAGGACATACTCATACTTAAAAATTACTTGTTGTTTGTCTGAAATTCAAATTTAACTGGTTATCTTGTATATAATCTCGCAATGATAGTTAAGTGCTGATCGTGTGTCAGTCAGTTGCCAGTTGTATGAATTTAGGCAGCTGTTTAGTGCCTTTGCACCTCAGTGTCCTCATTGGGTCTTGCTGTTGTTAGGTGCTGTTGAGTCGGTGTCTGACTCTTATTGACCTTATGTACACTCGGTGAAACACTGTCATCAGTGCTTCTCTGCTGTTCATAGGGTTTTCATTAGCTGATTGCTTTTTGGGAGTGGGTTGCTGGGTCCTTCTCCCAAGCCTTCAGCACCTGGTGTTCCTAGGCCGTCTTCCATCCAAGTACTACCCAGGCCCAACCTTGCTTAGCTTCCGAGATCTGATGGGATTGGATGCAACAGAGGTATAGCTGCAGGTCCTCCTCAGTACGATGAGGATCATAACAATGCTCATCTTACATGTTTGTCAAGCAATTAAATGAGTTCATGTTTTTAGAGCACTCAGAATTCTGCTTAGTATACAGTGAGGGCTAAATGTTTTGTTAAATAAATATTGTTCCTCCCTACAAGAAAAAATTGAGTCAAAAAGGACAGCCTTAGAGAACATGTGGAAAAGTCTCTTATGATTTGTGAAAATATCTGTGCATTAATTACAAAAACACGTGCCTCAAATCTTTCTCCATCACCTCTCCTTTTATTCTCCCACCACAGCCTACCATATACTTCCTCACAGCTCTCACCATTCACTGGTCCTTCACTAAGTCAACTGCTGAAGCACTGGGCCAGAGGAGGAACCTCGGAGTCCCTCAGGATTACATAGCCACAGACTATCTAAATAGTTTGCTGTCCTACTCTCTCCCCAAAACAATGGAACTTGTTCATCTGTTGCAGTCGAAGCACAAAGGGACACCCAAGTAGGACACCAGGCATTGAGGTAGTGGGGCAAATTCAGTATTCTAATAAGGAGAAGACCAATGAACCAAGGGAATATACAGATAACACTAGGAGATGACATTCTAAGAACACTCCGTTCCCACAGGATATTTTCACCAGTTTCCTAATTCCTAATTCTAAATAGTATTAAGGACCCCTATCGGTTTCCTAAGTCTCTTGGAACAAATCACCACAAACTGTGTGGCATATAAACAATCGAAATTTATTTTCTTTCAGCTGTGATGATCAGGAGTCCAAAATCAAGATATTGAGAGAGTTGTCCCTTCCAGAGGCTCTGAGGAAGGTCCCATTTCCTGCCTTTTTCCTGTCTTCCAGTGGTTGCCAGCAATGTTGGTTACTTCTTGGTTTCTAGATGCATTGCTCCACTCTCTGTCTCTGTCTTCCCATGGGCTTCTTCCCTGTGTTTCTGAGACTTCCTCTTTTCTCTCTATTACAAAGAAACCCATCTTTGGATTTAGGGCTCATCTAATCCAGGATGATCTCCTTTTAAGGTCCTTACCTTGATTACCTCTGCCAAAACTCTTATTTCAAATGAGGGCACAGTGGTGTGAGGTTTCTGGATAGACATATTATTTGGTGCCTAGGGAATACCATTCAACCCACTTGAAATGCAAGAACAAGTAATTGATATTTCAGAGTAGACCAGCTCAGAATGAAAGCAAAAGAGAAAATGCAGAAAAAAATTAGTAGAGCCAAGTGCCATGGTGCATGCCTATAACCCCAGCCACCCAGGAGGCTGAGGCAAGTTTTGGCCACAGGCAGCCTGAGCAATTTAGCAAGACCCTGTCTCAAAATAAGAAGGAAAGAGCTGCAGCTCATTGGTAAAGCACTTGCTGAGCATGTGCAAGGCCCTGGGTTCAAACTCCAGCACTGCAGGAAAAAAAAAAAAAGAAAAGTAAAGAAACAGAAAAGAAAATTAGTAGAATGTGGACAAAACAAGATGAGAAGGAATTTAGCTTAGACCTGAGCAGAGATTTACCTCTTAGGAATATTAGACTAAGGATTCATCATTTATTTCATGATGAGAAATTAGAAATTGAGATTAAAAATTCACTATCACAGGCAATTTGTTAAGTACTATTTCTAATCTTATAGAGTTCATTTTTTAATCATTTTTATGTTCAGAATTACTCAGCTTCCTTTAATCACAGAAGAGATTGTTAAAGTATAAATAATGACAAGAATGTAATATCCACAGTTCAGAACTAGATAAGTAAAATAAGTCAGGAAAAGCTGCCTTACACAAACTTCTTTCTGTCTAACCATACTACATACCACTGGGAGACATTCAGGAAACAGCCCAAAGTTTTCTTCAGTCTAATAATTTTAACCTGAATATTTTTTAAGAATCTATTAAATATCTATCAATTGCCAGGCACTAACATAGAAGAGTTTGTTTATAATATTTTACATAATTCTCACAGCCAAACTATAATATAGATGCTACCTACATTTTATAAATGACAAAATTAAGTTATGAATCTAGGTCTTTCTACCAAGTAAATCCATGCTGTTTCACTGACACATTGTATCCTTTGTCCCTTAATCTGTTTTTGTTGCTACAACAGAATACCTGCAATTGAGTAATTTATAAAGGACAGAAGTTTATTTTGCTCTAAGAAGTCCAAGATTGTGTGGTTACATCTGGTGAGGACTTCATGCTGCTTCACAACATGACAAAAGTTGGAAGAGGAAGTAGATGCATTCAGAAGAGACAAAACATGAGAAACAACCTGCTCCTGTGGAAACCAATCCAGTCCCTTGAAAACTGCATTAATCCCTAATTGCAACTTAATCACCTCGTAAAGGTCCCAGCACCATGACAATCAAATTTTAGCATGATTTTCTATCCTACAAGATTGAAGAGTACATTTTGAGTATAGGAACTCCTCCAGAAATCAAGACCCATCCTTCATTTGCCAATCACATTAGCTCTCCTCTTTTTATCCTTGTCACACATGGTAGATAGTTCCTGAGCTTTACATGAATGGGCAATGGCTTGTTGAGCACAAAGTGAAACATTCTGCAACAAAGCTGGGCTAAGTAGGCTGAATCCAATTCATTATACAGTACCAAGAAACTAGTTATGATCTGCAAATGTCTGGGAAGTTCAATTAGATAGAATGATGAAATTTTCACAGTAAATACCTACAGTCTGGTCAGACAACCTTCAAGGGCTAAAACTTCTGACTCAGAAAAGTATCTTTTCCTAAAAATGCAAAGGAAGTAACAAGAAGACAGCTGTGTTGATTCAGTTTAAGTAACAAGGCCATGCTGTTTCGAATACCATTTAAAGGTAGACCATATGAAACTGTATTTATACATTGCAATGCAGATTTTGTGGTTATTAAAAAAAAGTACCATGATGCTTTGTTTTAACTTAACAAGTTACTATCTATCTATCCTTCAAAATAATGTATTAAATTAACTCTTTGTTACCCAAAGGTATTTTATTCCATTTACCCAGAGGCTTTGCTTCTCCTCTTATTAGTCATAATGATAACCATGAGTTTCCTGTGAAAGAGCAGGATAGACATTGGAGAGAGAAAGGAACTTTAACCAAACAACTTGGATACTGATTAGAAGTCCCTATAAAAAGTTTAGTAGAGAAAACCACCACCACAACCACAAATTAAAATATTGATCCAGAATTGCTTTTAGAAACCCCCAAATGTCATGTATCTGTGCACTCGCTCTCTTTCTTGCTTTCATCTCTCTTCTCTTGTCTTCTCCTCTTCCTCCTTCCCTCTCTCTCCCCCCCTCTCCCTCTCTCTCTCTCTCCTTCTCTTCCTGCCTCCCTCCCTTTCCCCCAGCACTCTAACAAATCAAGAATTAGAGAATTTCATTTTTCTTCTTCTAAACCACATCAAAGAGTAACATTGGGGACTTCCACTGTCATGTATATTTCAAAACTCTGAAACTCTGTAAGAAAATGTAAACAATATGTTCCATCCTGTTTTGCCACAAAAGTATAATCATGTCAGGACAAAGTTATTCTATAAAGGAATGGTTAAGAGTTTGGCTTCCTATAACTTTCCATGAATCCAGTCAGCTATATTTCTAAACCATGGGTTGCTAGAATTTAGAAATATTTTGTGCATATTTTTATAATATCCATTTTAATAAGTTTGTGAAGGAATTTGCAGGGAAAATGGAAGAGTTGCCATATGCAGCAGGAAGCTGTGAATGTGTAGTCCACCACCCCGACTAAGAGGTGGGAGAGGTGGAAGTGGATTCAGAGCAAAATAGTAGGAAAGGAGGGGGAAAATAATATGCTATTTTATGTGGCAAAAGAAACTTTGAGATGTGCTAATTTAATTGTCTTGGGATGGGGAGTTTCTCCTGCATCATTTGTGTGCACCCATTGTCATCACGAGGATCCTTGTAACAGGGGAGCATGGTCATCACAGAAAAGGAGATGTATGATGCAAGCAGACACTGAGGCAGCCATGAGCCAAGGAATGCAGGAAGCTTCTGGAAGCTAGGAAAGATATGGAACAGATTCCTCCCAGGAGCCTCCAGATGGAACACAGACTTGATTTAAGCTCCATGAAATCATCCATCACCAAATTCCCCCACATCACACTGCTCATTAGGAACAGAAACACAGTTTAAATGCATCATTAGAGACTGCATTATGACTTCAGATCAAATATATATCTCTAGAAAAATGATCACTAAAAAATGTTATTCAGATGATTGCCAATTAAACATCATAGCCGTCTGACAAAACTATCTAAAAATGAGCTGTAGAATACTGGAATGCATAAAAGAAAGGGAGTGACTTTGTTCTAATAAAACTTTATAAAGATAGACCTGGCTTCATGTGGTCTGCAGGCTGTAGTTTGCCTAACCTTGCTCTTGGGAAAGGTAACTTTTCATCATTGCTTTGGGCCTAGAAGCTGTGATATTAGATACTAATTTGTAGAAGATTAATAAGCTACAAGTTATTTGTGTCCAGTAGACACGCAAATGATCTCTGCCTGGTAGAAAAAAATAACCCAAAGGGAACCATGCCATTGCTCATTAGGACATTGGCTAGTTTCATATCAGATTTTGGTATCTTATTTCAGCCTTTTTTCTTTCATCAACTACATTGTGCTTACACAATTCAGTATCTCTTATCCTCACCTTCATTTCACCACCTATTTATGAGTAACATAAATCTCTCTCACTTATGCTTACTGTATATTTGTATAAGAATTATATATTTAACTGAAAATTATACTTAGATATAAAAAGGTGAAATAGGAACTGAAGAAAATTTTCTTTAATGAAAACTAGATTTCTTCTTGGAGGAAGGTGTGTAAGCTTGCTCCTCCCCTCAAGCCAAAAGAATAGACTTCACTAGGATCTCTTAGCATTTTTGTCTGTTGCAATGCTCAGGGTGGAACCGAGGGCCCTAAGGATGACAGGCAAATGCTCTGCAACTGAGCTACACCTTTGACCCTCTGAGTGGCCTTGATATGTGCCTTCTAACAGCATGGTGGATATTGTGGACTATGGCTTGCTAGCTATTAGATAAAGTGGGTGTACAGTACTGGTGGGTCCCTACACATCCAACATCTGTCAAAGCAAAGAATGTTTGAGTCCTGCCTTCTGGGTGTGGGTTATGCAAGAGGGAGCTAGCTGCAGTTGTCTTGGAGTCTGTTGAAGAGCGCCCCCTGGAGGCAGCACGTTAGACCGCAGGGTTAAGAAAGGCGTTAAGGAATCAGCCAAAGATAAGTGCTAGGAAGGGAGAGAGTGATCCCCAAGAACTCGCAAAAAGCCCCCTAAGAGAAAGAAGCCCAGAGAGTGCTAACACTATGGAGCAATGATGTCAATAAAATAGAAACTTTATGCTCCCTTTGGCTACTCATTTTCCTGCCGCAATTCTATTAGCATCCAAATATCAGCCCAGTGAGTGGGAGGGAGGGTGAGGATAAAGGAGAAATAAAAGCTCTGGGCAGAAATACAAAAGAAGCTAAGTATGCTTTTCAAACTGCATGCAGCCAAATCTCAAACACAAACTGGGATAGTGGGAAATTTCAATGAAATCGCACATTTTGATTACTACACTGAGCATAGAATACATTGATCAGAGCTTAACACCAACAATGGCCAGAAAGTCTTTGTCCTAGAGAGCAGGTTTGGGAGGCGATGAGGAAAACGGATAGGGTGGGTGGGCTTTTGATGACATCCCCCCACCCCACGCCAGCACTTTCAATATATGGCACATTATTCAGCCTAAGAGGGAAATGAGGACAGGTGAAAATCAAGCTTCCCAGTGGGAAAAGATAATAGATCCTGAAGACTTTCTCATTTGGAAGGCATTTTGCTGTACCTAGAAATCAGGAAAAGGGAAATTAGCCTATATAAGTCAATAATAGGAAAGGAAAGAAATAGAAAACAAAATATGGTAGGTTTTGAGAGATGCGTTTAATAGAGAAGATTCCTTCTGATTTTCTTTTCTTTGCTGGAGACATTTTCTCAACCATATTTTAATTTATCACTCACATGGATTGTACACATGCATCTTAAACATAAATCCATGATTTTTCAAAAGTAAATACATATTCATCTGAGAGCCCATTTTGTAACTTTGAGATTTGCTTGATCTTTTAGTAAGTGATGAATACAGACCAATAATTCCTAACTGGGAGAGACTTTGCCACACAGAGAACATTTAGAAATATCTGGAGACATTACTGGTTATCACAACTGAGGTGATACTATTGGCATATAGTGAGTAGAAGTCAGGGATGCTGCTAAACACCCTAAACTGGGCAAGTGAGCCCTTCACAACAAAGCATTTTCTGACACAAAATGCCAATATGCCAAGGTTAAGAAACCCAAATATATATTTTAGAGTCTTAAATTTTATCTGAGTCTAATTTTCCTTTAAATTTTCATTTCAGGGTTTAACGTAAAGTGTGTGCTTATATTCCCAGGCTTTTGTTAAATAAATATGCTACAAATATCTGATTGTTTATCTGGATCTAACCTTTAGTTTTCTTTATCTGTCTCATTTTTATCCCCTACTGTTCTGAGAATTTGCATGCTGCCAACTGCATAAATGCTTCTCACATGTGCATCACATGGTTATTTTTCAGGCAACTTCTCAGAGAAGATGTTCCTGTACAGATACTCTCCTTTCTACTGTTTACTGCCTTTCTACATAAATAACAGATTGCAGTAGTGATATCACTGGATCTGGCAGGAGAAAAAAACACCAATAATAATGTTTTTCTTCTCAGTCAATCTATTAGCAGTATATGTGCCTTTCCCATGAGCCATTTTTGTTACCCATTATCAGAACTAACTATCAAAACCATCTTTGCTTTTAAAAATAACCTTTCTCCCTTCAGAAATCTGGCTGTCATTTATTAGGTTGGAAAACTGATCTTTAATGTTCATATATTGATTTAGCTTTTTGCCTTCCAGTTTGTGATAAGAGTAAAACTCATTTGGGTTGTTGATATGTGTGATATGCTTTAGTTTCATTGAATTGAGAATGAACAATAGTAGATGTGTATATATAGATAGATATAGATAGATATAGATACAGACTAGACATAGACATAGATGTCACAAAATCACTTAGATTTTAATTCCAGAATTTCAAATGCTTTTTATTTTAAAAAATAAATGTATATGAGAGAATATATAATTCCATTTTTCTGGCTTAAATATGACATAAAACCATGGACATCCAAGAAGCCTGTGGAGCATGTTTTATAAACCTATATTTATTTCTTGGAATCTAAATGTCATAGCGCTGAGTGGGCCTCTTATTTGAAAAGATTCAAGTTGCCTTCTAGAAAGAGGGCCATATGGTCCAATTCTGCTGAGCAGCATAAGTAATTTGCTAAGACAAGACCTGCCTTTAAGGTCAACTCGACATTATCTAGTGGTAATGTCCTGTTTTTGAGACTGACCAGTAGGCAGCCATGAAGGTCTTTCTCATCTTTTCACACCTATAGCCTCCTTCCTATGTGTTCCCTCCTACCTTCTCTCTGGTCCACCAACATTTATATCAATTATTAATTGAATTTCTTTTACTTGGGATTGAATTCACTCAATATTCATGCCGACTGCCTTAGTACTCTGTTTCATGATTTTTACCCCAACGTCCAAATGAGTGGAGGCTGCTATTATTCATAGTGAACGAGGTCTGGTCCTTAAGTAAGAGCCATGAAGCTGAGATGAATAGCAAGAAGCAGACAGAGATCACGAAACACTCCACTCACCCAGGACTCATCAACTGCTTCTATTTCTGCTGCTGGCATATGCCTTGCTACTCATCCGCTATAGATTGCAAAGCAAGACGTTGCATTTCTATACTCCAGTTTTTCTTAACATTTACAGATTTTGAGTCTTGTGTAGAAGGAACACAGTTTAATTAAATCATTTGTATCTAGTCTCATATGTTGTATGTGAAATCTCTCTCACCCTTCCAACTCCTATTTTTTGTTCAGTTACTTATGATTGATTAGTGCTCACTTGCCTTTTTATTTATAGGCATTGGCTTTCCATTTAATATTTCTTAGTGCACTTATTTTTTTTAACTGCTGCTACTCTGATTTTTTGGCATACACACTAGTGCCTTCTGGACTGTGCTAAGCTTTGACAAGACTGAAGAGGAGGCCCGACTGAATTTGTCTAGTACAGCTAGCACTCCACTTAAAATAACTTTTCCTTTAAAAAATCTATTTTTACTGGTTCAAGCCTCATCTAATCTTTCAATCATAAGGTTGAGCCTTGCATTTTATTTTAAAGTACAAGGGGTAGCATTTAAGATGTTAATTAATAAGTAAGAAAAAACATTTTTGATTCTGTACATTTAACATGGGTTAATTTCATATAATTAAATCTGTTGTTTGACTCCAGCTAGCTAATCAGCTTTGTAGGCCAAAAATATCAAACACTTGGCCTTTTCCAGTAAAATATCTCATAGTAAAATCATTTTTCTCTTTGCCAATTCTTGAACTTCATACATGACATGGAGCACTATTTCCAATCATAAATGAATAATCATGTAAGAAATTATCTAGCTTGTCATAAATGGTTTATACTAGAAACTGTCCATCCCATGTGCCTTATCTACCACGAATGCTAAATTAGCACCATCTAAGCTATTTGCATTTTACAGAAATAGGATTAACAAAGGAAATTGAAATTATTAAGGGATCAGGAGGAAAAGTTTTTAATTGGTCCAAGTTTGCCTGTGGCTGACCAGGCCATTTCATCATCTCCTGATGGGCTTTGGACTTATTATATTCTTTGAGGCTTTATGGAAAATTAATAATGAGAAGAAATGGGAAGTGGTAAGATTAAATTAATTCAAGAAAAATAACTCATTATAGTTTCCTATAATTGTGGAAAGATTGTAACTATTGGTCTAAGACATGAATAAATTTTTTATTTTATTTTTGAGTAGGCAGAAAAAAGTTCCTGGTTATAAATTAAAACAATATTAAAAACAATGCAGTGGCAAGGCATGGTGCTGTAGTCCCAACACTCTGAAGGCAGAGTCATAAAGATTCTATATTCAATGCCAGCCTGAGCGACATAGCAAGGTGGTTTCTCAAAACAAAAAAACTAACAAAAAAATTGCAGGAAAAGGCTTCACTCTCACTACTGTCTGCCCTGTTTACCAACTGCCACCCTCAAAGATAACCAATTTTATTAGTTTCTTGTATATCTGTTCAAGTTTCAGTATGCAATTATAACCAAATGTAAATTTATATTCATACTCTGCCCACTGTCTTATACAAAATATAGATTATATATTTCCATATTTTTTGTTTTTACTTCTCAATACAACTGAAAGAACTTTCCACTTCAGCTTTGTTTTTCTTTTTTAGAGTTACTTTATATTACATTGTAGGGAACGGACCACCATTTATTTACTCAGTCCCCTATGGACACTTAAGCTATTTTTAATCTTTTTTTTTTTTACTTTTTGAGACAGGGTCTCGATAAATTACACAAACTGCCTCTGGTCTCGAACTTGCGATCCTCCCACCTCTGCCTCCCGAGCCACTGGGATTACAGGTGTGCCCCACTGTGCCCGGCTATTTCTAATCTTTTGTATTACCAACAAGATTATGACAAATAAGCTTGTACGTGACTCATTCCTTGTGCATGCAGTTTTATCTGTAGGATAAATTCCCAGAAGTGAAATTTCTGGGTGCAAGAGAAAATGTATTTATAATTTTGGTAAGTAATGACAATAAGCACTTTATAAGTATTGCACCATTCCAAACTGATAGGTGAAAAATTGCTTTTTGGCGTATGTTAATGAGCATTTATCTCTTTATGAGTGACTTTGAGCTTTTTTTATGTTTTAAAGGTCTAATTGTATTTCTTTTCCTGAAAAGTATTTATATTATTTTCCCACTTTAAAAGTCGCCCAGTCTTTTTTCTTGTCAACTTCTAGCAGTTCTGTATACATTTTAAGAAGATTAATTTTATCCAAAATGAGCTGCACATATTTTTCCCAATTCTTTGTCTTTTGATTTGCTTATAAGTTCTACCCTGTGCTTGGTTTATGATACTTTTGGCTGTATTGATTTATACATAGTTTTAATGTGGTAAAATATATCAGTTTCTTCTTTTATGGCTAATCATAACTAGAAATCTTTTCCTACGACAAAGCTACAAAGTACTTCAACTATGTTTTTTCTTGTATTACTTTTATGATTTCATATTTAACATTTATGTGTTTAATACAATTGGAACTTATTGTGATGCATAAGCTAGGGATTGAACTTCATTTTTTCTCAACAGACTATCTCATCAGTCTAATACCAATATTAATTAATAAAATATATTCCACCCTCTTCCCACAGGCTACAGATATCTTACACAAATTGTTAAACAATAAATATATTTGAAAGATTTAGTCAATAAAATCTTGGTTGTAGCTTAGTAAATCCAACCATAATACCATACTTTCAATTCTCCTTCCTTGTGCAGATACAAACAGCTCAATTTTAAAAAAGAGTTGATTTGGGCCCAATATATAATATATAAAGGAAATTACTAAACTCATAAGAATATATTTAATACTTCCTTACAATTGGGTCAGTAAGCAACTTCATGATAAACGGAGAAAATATTGAGGTTGTCCAAGATTTTATTTTACATGGTTCTACAATCAACACCTACAGAAGCAGCAGTCAAGAAACCAAAACACTCATTGCATTGGGAAAAGTTATTGCAAAATACTTCTTTAAAGTGTTGAAAAGTAAAGATGTCACATTGAAGACGAAGGTGTGCCTGACTCATGCTATGGTATTTTCAGTCATGTCATATGCTTGTGAAAGCTGGACAGTGAATAAGGAAGACAGGAGAAAAATTGATGCCTTTGAATTATGATGCTGGAGAGGAATATTGACTATACCATGGACTGCCAAAAGAATCAACAGATCTGTCCTAGATGAAGTGCAACCAGAGTGCTCCTTGGAAGCAAGGATGGCTAGACTGTGCCTTATGTATTTTGGACATGTAATTAAGAAGCACCAATCCCTGGAGAAGGACATCATGTTTGGGAGAGTGACAGATCAATGAAAAATAGAAGACCCTTAACTAGAATGACTGACACAATGACTGCAACAATCGGCTTAAACATAAAAAAAGATTGTGGGCATACAACGTGTCAGGGGGTGTTTCATTCTGTTTTGTACATAGGGTCATTATGAGTCAAACTAGACTTAATGGCACCTAACAACAATATCTTTATGAAGGTGATTCTAAAAATATATAATCAAAGATAACTATCAAAAATATGTAATAGTAGTGGACAATAGTATCTATGAAGTACTACTAATAACATAATTGATTAGACAATATTGTATCTTTTATACCATTTAATTTTCCAAATAACCCTACAAAACTTTTTATATCTATTGTGCAATTCAAAACAAAAAGCCAGGCATTGTAATGCATACTTTTAATCCAGCCTATAATCTCAGGAGGCTAAGGCAGGAGGATCACAGGTTCAGGACCACAGTCAGCCTGCACAATTTAGCAAGAACCTGTCTCAAAATGAAAAATAAAAAAAGGGCTGAGGTGTACAGCTCAGTGGCCAGAGCACTTCCCTAGCATGTGTAAGGCCCTGAGTTCAATTTCTCAGTACTGAAAAAGAAAAAAAAACAAGAAGGAAGGAAGGACAGGGAAGGGAAGGAGGGAAGGAAAGAAAGGAAGGAAGGGAGGGAGGGAAAGAAAAGAGAGAAAGAAAGAACAAAAGAAAGAAAGAAAGAAAAGGAAAGAAAAGAAAAGAAAAAGAAGAAAGAAAGAAAGGAGGGAAGGAGGGAAAGGAAAAAAGTTCTATACTGATATGCATTCCCTGTCTCCATATAAATATATGTGTATATATACCATATATTTTCAAATCTAATACACACCCTTTCAGCAGTTTTAGAGGACTAAAAGATCAAAAGTGGATTAGAAATGCATGTAAATTGGATTCATGGTTGAACTCTCTAAAACTTTTGAAAGAATGCAGATTAGATTCAAGAATATATCTACTCATTCTTTATATATACTGACATGTAGCATATATATACACATATATATGCATACATAAACATATTAGCATATATACTTATGTTTATTTCACATGCTCATATGTGTGTGTGTATGTATTATAAACTATAACAAAAATACTGAATATTTATTGAGGGTGTATATGTGCTAGTGGGAGAAAGACATGGCAGCCTGCTCCTGAAACAATCCCAAAACAATCAGCCATTGAGAACCCTACGGATAGCAGAGAAGTACTCACAAAGTGCCAGCATGGCACAGTGTGGGGAGTGTTTCATTCTGTTGTACATAGAGTTGCTATGAGTCAGACCCAACTTGACAACACCTAACAACAGCATATGTGGTAGGCATTATGTTAAGCACATTGTATATTTAATTCAATTAATCCTTACTTTGAAAAACTATCTACTAGTCCATTTTCCAGATGGGGAAATTAAGACAAAGAAATGTTAATTTGCTTAAAAGTCACATGAATAATAAGAGATGGAACCAGAATTTAAATCCAAACAGCATGGCTCAGGGCCCTTGCTCTTACTATACTTTACCATCCCATTGTACATGTTTGCTTAGCAACAAATATGACTAGCAGATTAAAGTAGATTCTACCTGAATAAATCTTCAATAAACCAGATTTCCTAGAGACTGGTGCCAATAGGGATTTGAGTCCCCCAAGTATCCTACAGATATTCCACTCGTCTTATAAACTCTTTCTCCTTTTTTCTTTTTTAGCATTTTCCTCTAGTAAATGCAGAATGTAGAAAATAATTTTATCTTCCAGTATCATTAAATATCCTATGGGGATATCCAGACATCCTCAGAACCATAACACATTCATTTGTCCCCTCCTCCCAGGGCTTTTCTAATCAATTCCCCTCTCTGCTCCCTCTCCCTGATGCCTCCTCTGTGCTCACTCAGCCCCAGCCTAACTGTGAAGACACCTTTGTGGCAGCTCTTGGTGCTTCACTTACTCCTTTCTATCCAGCCATCTCCATGCTTCTCTTTTCCATTCTCACCCCCTACTCCCATTTAAAGGTACTATCTTGTTTATACTTATGTGCAGATACAGCCTGGCAAATAAAAGTGTCTGCATCTATTTGCTTTATTACACCTGGAATGACTTCCCACTTTCTCTATACTTTACTCATTTCCTGGAATGAGTCTGGTTCTCCTTTTCACCAGCTCCCAGCCACATGCCTAACCCTGTCCCCTCATGTGCCCACCACCAAGCCTTTATCCATGATGTGTCCTGTGATGAGATTATTATACACTTTAAAATTATTCTTCCCTTACTCAATAGAAGCCTTAGCTCCTTAGTGTTCTGATTTCAGCCAAATGGTCCCAAGATAAAGCAAATCAATGAGAACTGTTAGTAAATACTAAACAGTCTAAAGTGATAGCTCTCAAAATGAAATCTAATTTTAAAAGAAACAACATCAAACCAAGGAAATAAACTGATAATAAAGCATTGTAGCTTTGGTAGAGAAGGAAGACACATTCCTAAGGTCCTCAAATATCACTTGCACAACCACCCATTCTTCGTACCCCCATTATGTATGTTGTTAGGTGCCGTTGAGTCATGAACAGCTCATAGCAACCCTTATAGGGTTTTCAATGGCTGATTGTTTTGGGATTGTCTTGGGAGTGGATTGCTACATCCTTCTCCCATTCATTATGTATACAGATGCATATTAGAAATGTAACAAAAAGCAAAATGAACTCTACACCATATCTTATATATTTTAATTTTGTTTTTACTACATTCCTCATTTTTCTATTATCTTTCTATCTTAAAGCCAAGTGCAGATTTTTTTGTTAAATGAGTGTTCACATAATAATCAATTTGGGGTTTTACTGTTTATCATTCAATGTCACTGCTTGCTTTTTAGTTTTACCACCAAGTTTTACCAACTTCATAGGCTGAGCTGTGGATGTTTTTGCTTCATTTACAACATGGTTGAAAAATATCACTAATACACACACATGTAAGAATTTTTATGGAATATTAAATCACTGTTATAATCCAACTGATTCACCATATGAACAAACTAAAAATTAAAACCAGGGCTGGGAGTGATGCTCAGTGGTAGGGCACTTGCGTAGCATGAATGAATGTTCTAGGTTTGATCCGCAGCACTACAAAAATAAATTAAAACTAGAAATAAAAAAAAAATTATTATCTCACATTCAAAAAAGCATTGACAAATTTTACATACATTCTTAATTTTTAAAAAATTCCTCTCAGCAAACTAGGAATAGAGTAGAACTTCCTATATCTGATAGTGGTCATTTAGAAAAACCTACATTTAACATCGTGCTCAATGGTTGCATTATTTAATAGGGTTTCCATAACAAAATGCTGTACAGTGGATGACTTAAACAACAGAAATAAAATTTCTCATAGTTCTGGAGGCTAAAAGTCCAAGATCAACACGTTGGCAGAATTAGTTTCATTCTGAAACCTATCCCTTTATTTGTATATGGCTAACTTCTTCCTCTGTCTTCAGGCCATGTTTCTCCTGTGCTCAAATATATCTAGGTATTACTCTCTTCTTCCAAGTGTACCTGTCATATTGGATTAAGACCCACACATATGACCTAATTTTACCTTAATTGCCTCTTTAAATTCTTTGTTGACAAATGATCACATGCTACTAAGAGGTACTAAGAGTTAGAACATCAACATATGAATTTGGGGAGGACACAATTTATCCTATAAGGATGGTAAAAGACAATGTTTTCCCAGAAGATGAGGACAAGGTAAGAACATCTGCTCTCACTACTTTGTTCAAAATTGTACTGAAGATTCAAGTCATCCCAGAAAGGTAAGAAAAATAAGTAAATAAAAGATATCCAGATAGAAATATAACTATCCTCATTCATAGACAACATGGTCAACTGTGTAGAAAAAAACAATAAAACTGACAGCTAGTAGAACTCTTAAATCAATTAGCAAAGTTCAAAAGATAAAAATTTAAAATTTGGGAGAGGAGTAAGATGGCAGACAGATAACACTCACCTTAAGATGCAGAGAGATAGTAGAGCAGAAATAATGGCTTAGAACACATATTGATCAGTCAGACAGAGAAATAAGTTAGATAAGAGCTAGGGGTACATGAAAAATTCCACAAGTTTAGGTAAACATCACTAATGGTGGAGGAATTTTTGAAAGGAGAGGAGTCAGCACAGCGGGTCAGTGAGAGTGCACCACCAGAAACATGGAAACTTGCTCCAGTGAGAAGAAAATTGTCAGCTACCCATAATTAGACCACCAGAAAATCCACCAGCAATTCCTAGGGCACCATGTGGATTGTGCAGAGGGTAGGGAGACTCCAGAAGTAGATGAGATGGAAAACCAAATGTGGAGAAGAACTAGAGAAACTGCCACAGATGATCCTCCATCCCCTGGATCACAGAATGCAGAGAACATACAGCCCAGAGGAAAATTTCACATGGGGCTCTGGAGCTCAGATCCCCCAAGGACTGCAACTCTGTCAGCCTGCCAACATCCTGCCATAAGACACGGGTACCACTTCCCACGAAGAGCAATTGGTGAGTGAGTCTTTGACACCAGATGCAGTGTCAGCTATGAGCCCACCATCCCCCCACCACGGAGGCCTGAGCCATGCAGCTTGAGATAGGAGAATGGTAGGGCATGGATCCCACATGGGAGCATGAACCACAGACCCTCTGGGGGTTGCATTAAATCATCCCACCCACTGCAGTGTGGGAACAGCAAGTAAGTGCAGCAGAGCTCCAGACGATAGGATAGGACAGAGGGCACCCAGACTCCAAGTGAGTGGTCAGAACAGCTGCCATTCTCCTGCTGTGGAGGTCCTAGCCATGCAGTTCACCACAGCAGAATGGGGTGGCTTGAGTCCCACATGGGGACATAGGCCCCAGATTCACTGGGGGTAGCATAACATCATTTTGCCCACTGCAGTGAGGAATCCGTGAGTGAGCACCACAGGGCTTGGATCATTCAAGAGGGCAGTGATCCAGGCATCAGGTTCTGGTTCACCATCATCCACTGTTGCCGTTTGGGCTGCACTCTCTGAGCTGAGATCTCCGTACGTGAGATCTGCTGGGCAGCCAGGGGTCTTAGTGAGGCAGTGGGGGACATGCCACCTTTCTGCCAACATGGCACAAGTGGAGTACCCCACAGGGAAAATTGCTGAGAGCATTCTGAAACCTGAGCCAGCCTGAGAAAATGGCGTGGACTTTCTGCCATCATCTCCCACTGGAGGGATGCTGTACAGAAAACCCTCCCTCCAGACCTGCCAGCTTTCAATGTGAGAGTGGGGCAGAGGAGTGAGAGAAAACTGCCAAAATATCATCAAACCCAACCTCAAAAGAACTTCAGAGGGAGAATCTTCACATTTGAAGGAAGTGGAACCCAATTCCCAGAACAATAGGCAAGCCTCAGCAAAAGAATACTCAAAACATGAAAGGACACACTGAACACAATGGTCCCACAGACAAAAGCCTCTCAACAGAAAATACCAAACAATCTTGATTTCTAGAGATGTCAGAATGAGAATTTAGAATTTTGGTTTTTAATGTGCTGAGAAATATCAAAACTAACACCACCAGCACCCTCAAAATCCTGGAGAAGGTATCTCACCTGGAGTCTGTACTCTCCTTGCCACTAGAAATGGTCAGAAAAAATGAAGCTGTAATCCTTGAGATGCAAGGCAAGCTGGATGAAGTAAACACTCATTAGAATCCTCAACATTGGGACTGGATGTGGTTGAACAGAGAATACCAAACACAGAGGAAGGAATACAACATATTAACTACAAGCAAGCTAAGTTAGAGAAAATGATGAAGCAATGCCAACCAGATCTCCAAGAGGTTTCAGACAAAATGAAAAAGCAAAATTTAAGAATTCAGGGAGTCCCTGAAGGAGCAGAAAGCAACACAAGAGGATTAGGAGATTTATTCCATGATACCCTGAGTGAAAATTTCCCAGAGCTAATCCAAGATCTGGATACTTACACAACTGAATCATTCATAACCCCACCCAGAGTAGACCAAAACAGATCCTCCCCATGACACATTATTGTGCAAATGCTTATGTCGGGTAGCAGAAAAGTAGTTTGAAAGCATTAAGAGAAAAACTCCAACTAACATTCAAAGGCAAACCCATTAAAATAACTGCAGACTTCTCCACATCAACATTGAAAGCTAGAAAGGCCTGGACACATATAACTCACATTTCAAAAAAGAATAACTTCCAATCAAGAATACATTAGCCAGCAGTTATCTTTTAAACTAGATGAGGAGTATAAGACATTCCATGATATTGCCATGCTCAAACAATTCACAACCCCCAAACCAGCATCACAGAAGATCCTCAATCAACTAGCACATGCAGGGGAGATAAGACAACCCTACATAGAAGATTGTCTACAGCTGTAGCCCTGTGGCATCCAATCCCGTCAGATCTCAGAAGCTAAGCAGGGTCAGGCCTGGTTAGTACTTGGATGGGAGACCACCTGGGAATACTAGGTGCTGTAGGCTTGGGAGACAGACCCAGCAACCCACTTCCAAAAAACAATTCACCACTGAAAACCCTATGAACAGCAGAGAAGCACTGACAATAGTGTTTTGCATGTTGTACATAAGGTAGCTGTGAGTCAGATACTGACTTGACAGCACCTAACAACAATAACAACACAGAAAATCAAAGAAATGAACAATTAACATGAGAGGAAATGAAGAAAAAAAGATAAACATGGACCAAAAACTAGTAACAAGTACTGACTGGATGCATAACAACAGACACTGCTCAATAATTACTTTAATTGCCTTAACTTACAAATTAGGACACATAGACTGACCAACTGGATGAAAAACATAAACTCTAAATATGTTCCATTCAAGAGACTCACCTAACCCACAAAGACTGTAGTACATTGAGAAGTAAGGGCTGGAAAACAATATACCAGACAGGGGGGGCGGGGGGGGGGGAAGCAGGAGTCACAATACTAATCTCAGGTAGATTAACCTTCAATCCAAAACTAATTAGAAGAGATAAAGAAGGACATTACATACTAGTAAAAGGAACAATCACCAGGAATAAATAATATTATTTAATATATATTCTCCAAATATAGGGACACCAAACTTCATAAAACAAACTTGATGGGAAATAAAGGACTACATTGGTCTAGACACAAAAATTATGGGAGACTTAAATACCCCAATTTTGCCAAGAGACAGGTCATCAAAACAAACAAACAAAAATAAATAGAGAAAAAATGACCTTAATCTGTACCTTAGACCACCTGGAACTCACAGGTATCTGCAGAATATTTCATCCATCTGATGTGGAATACACAATCTTCTCAGTACCATATGGATCTTTCTCTAAGATAGATCACATTTTAGTACACAAAAATAGTCTCAGTAAATACAAAAAAAGTAGAAATCATCCCCTCTACCTTATCAAATCACAAGAGAATGAACTGGAACTCAAAAACAAGAAAAACACCAGAAATTTTACAAATTCATGAAGATTAAATAACACACTGCTGAATGATCAATGGATTATTGAAGAAAATCAAGCAGAAAATTTAAAATTCCTGCAATCAAATGAGAATGAAAACACATCCCACCAAAACATATGGGATACAGCAAAAGCAGTTCTAAGAGGGAAGTTCATAGCATTGAGTGCCTTCATCAATAAGGTAGGGATGAGCCAAATAAATGATCTAATGACACATCTCAAGACACTAGAAAGCTAACAACTAATCAATCCCACAAGGAGCACTCAGACAAAAATAATAAAAATGAAGGCAGAGATATCTCAAGTAGAATCTAATAATTCAAAGATAATTCAAAGAATTAATGAGATTAAAGTTGGTTCTTTGAAAATAGTAATAAAATAGACATCCCCCTAGACAATATCATCAAAAAAAGAAGAAGAGGCCAAAATTGTGAAAATTAGCAATGAAAAAGGGATCATAACCACTGATTCCAATGAAATTCAAAAAATCACCTGGGAATACTTTGGAAATTGTATTCCCCAAAATATGAGAACACAGAAGAAATAAATTAATTTATTAACATATGATTTACCAAAATCAACCCCAGAAGACATAAATGACCTAAACAAACTCATTACATATGCTGAAATAGAAAAGATAATAAAAAGTCTCCCAACAAAGAGGAGCCCAGGACCTGATGGGTTCACAGCAGAATTCTACCAAACTTTCAAAGAAGAATTAGTACCAGTTTTCTTCAAATTATTTCAAAAAGTAGAAAAGGAGGGTACTCTCCCAAACTCATTCTACAAAGCTGCCATCACCTTGATACCTAAACCAGGAAAGGATACATGTAAGACAGAGAATTATAGATCCGTTTCCCTTATGAACAGAGATGCAAAAATTCTTTACAAAATCCTGGAAAACTGAAATCAGCAACATATTAAAAGATTGTTCACCATGACCAAGTGGGATTTATTCCACAGATGCAAGGCTGGTTCAACATGTGAAAATCGATTTAAAAAAAAAAAACAACTATGGTACATATACACAATGGAATACTACTCAGCAATCA
The DNA here is from genome assembly GCA_007922755.1 of Pedetes capensis. Taxonomy (NCBI): domain Eukaryota; kingdom Metazoa; phylum Chordata; class Mammalia; order Rodentia; family Pedetidae; genus Pedetes; species Pedetes capensis. The sequence goes on from VMDO01026914.1 coordinate 21,851, forward strand.
AAAAAATGAAATAAGGCCATTTGCAGCAAAATGGATGGAATTAGAGAAAATTATTTTAAGTGAACAAACACAAGCTCAGAAAGAGAAATACCACATGTTCTCACTCATATGTGGGAGCTGAATCAAAATTATAAGAAGGAAAAATCCTATACAAAGGACAGATCATAATAAAAGAAAAAATGCTAAAAAAAATCCATTAATGTTATCCAACATATTAAGAGGCTTGCAAACAAAAAATTACATGATCATCTCAATTGATGCTGAGAAGGCCTTTGACAAAGTACAACACCTTTTCATAATAAAAATCCTGGAGAAGATAAGCATAACAGAAAAATACCTTAACATCATAAAGGCCATTTGTGACAGACCTATAGCCAATATATTAGATGGAGAAAAATTGAAACCATTTCCTCTAAGATTGGGAACAAAACAAGGATATCCACTCTCTCCTATCTTATTTAACATTGTAATTGAAGTCCTAGCCAGGGCAAGGAGACTAAAGAAAGAAATCAAAGGGATACAGATAGGGAAAGAAGAGGTCAAATTATCCTTATTTGAGAATGACATGATATTTTACCTAAAGGACCCCAAAATCTCCTTTAGAAAACTTTTAGACCTAAGTAACTCCTTCAGCAAAGTGGCAGGATACAAAATTAACACCCCAAAATTGTTAGCCTTCCTTTACACCAACTGTGAGCAGGAAGAGAAGGAAATAAAAGACACAACCCCTTTCACCATAGCTGACCAGAAACTTAAATACCTTGGAATCAATCTAACCAAAGACCCTGCAGATCCCTACAAGGAAAATTTCAAAACATTAAAGAAAGAAATCACAGAGGATATGAAAAAGTAGAAGGACCTCCACTGTTCATGGATTGGGAGAGTCAATATTTTAAAAATGGCTGTCCTGCCCAAAGTAATCTATAGATTTAATGCAATCCCCACTAAAATTCCAATGACAGACTTTACAGAAATAGAAAAAATGACCTAAAAATTCATATAGAAACACAAAAGACAATGTGTAGCCAAAACACTCTTAAACTGCAAAACCAAGTGCAGGTAGGATCACAATCCCTAACTTTATAGTACAGGATTATAGTAGCAAAAACAGCTTGGTACTGGCACAAAAATAGACCTGAAGACCAGTGGATCAGAATAGAGAACCCAGAGATATACCAACGCATCTATAGCCACCTGATTTTTGAAAAAGGAGCAAAGCAGGCAAATTGGAGAAAGAATAGCCTTTTCAACAAATGGTGCTGGGAAACTTGGATATCCGCTTGCAGAAAAATGAAAATAGATCCGCACCTCTCAATATGCAAGAGAGTTAACTGGAAATGGATAAAAGACCTCAACATAAAACCAGAAACTTTAAAATTGCTAGAAGAAAAGATAGGCAATATGCTCCAACATATATGCACAGGAAAACATTTCCTTAATAAGACTCCAGTTGTTCAGGAAATTGCAAAAAGAATAGATAAATGGGATTACATGAAATTAAAAAGCTTCTGTATAGCAAAGGAAACAATCAACAGAGTCAAGGAAGTCCACATGGAATGGGAGAAAGTCTTCACATCCTATACATCTGACAGAGGACTAACTTCTAGAATTTACAAATAACTCAAGAAAGCAACTCTGAAGAAAACAAATAACCCAATACACAAGTGGGCAAGGAAAACAAATAACCCAATACACAAGTGGGCAAAGGAACTGAATAGATAGTTCTCAAATGAAGAAGTTTGCAAGGCCATGAAACACATGAAAAATGCTCAATATCCCTAGCCATTAGGGAAATGCAAATCAAAACAACTCTGAGATTCTACCTTACTCCAGAAAAAATGGCCAAGATCAATAAAACAAATAACAACAAATGCTGGAGAGGTGGAGAAAGGGGAACCCTCTTATACTGCTGGTGGGGTTGTAAATTAGTTCAACCACTTTGGATATCAATATAGAGGTACCTCAGAAAACTAAAAATAAATCTACTATATGACCCAGTTATACCACTATTGGGAATATGCCCAAAGGGAGATGAGTCATCATACCAGAGAAACACCTGCATCTCCATATTCAGTGCAGCACTTTTCACAATAACAAGGATATGGAATCAATCAAAGTGCCCATCAACAGAAGAATGAATTTTAAAAATATGGTATATATACACAATAGAATACTACTCAGCAATTTTTTTAAATGAAAGAATGTCATTTACAGCAAAATAGATGAAATTGGAGAGAGAGAAAAGAGATTATAATTACTTCTACCCATATATGATCAATGGATTTTTTAGAAAGATGCAAAGGCAATTTAGTGGGGAAAAAATAACCTTTTCAACAAATGGTATTGTTTTCAACAAATAAATTTTTTAAAATGAACTTTAATCCATGCCTCACACTATATACAAAAAAATAACCCAAAACATAAGTAAGATAGAGACATAATAAATGTAAGATAAAATTTTTTTTAATTCTAAAACTTCTTTAAAACTGAAAATCTTTATGGTCTTAGGTTAAACAAATATTTCTTAGATACAAAAAAATGTATAAGGGTATGACTATCTAGTATAATAAATTGGAATTTAGCAAAATTAAGAATGATCCTCAAGGACACTGTGAAGAAAATGGAAAGAAAAGTCACAGAGTAGAAGAATATTTGTAAATCCAACAGCCAATAAAAGATGTATATACAATGAACTCTCAAAAATAATAAAAGGAAAACAGTTGACCCAATTTTAAAATGGGAAAGGCTATGGAAATCAGTATTGAGGCTCTTCAAAAAACTAAAAATAGAACTATCATTCAATCCAGCCATACCACTCCTGGGTATATACTGAAAGGAATCAAAGGCAGCATACAACAGAAATACCTGCATATCCATGTTTATTGTGATAGTATTCACAATAGTCACAGTATGGAGTTAGTCTAAGTGTCCATTGATGGATGAATGGATAAAGAAATTATAGTATATATACATGATGAAGTATTATTCAGCTATAAAGAAGAACCAAATCATATCATTCCAGAAAAATAAGTGGAACTGGAGATCATAATGTTAAGTGAAATAAAACAGACAAGTATCAGAAAAACAAGTACCACATGTTTTCTCTCATATGTGCCATCTAGTGTGTTGAGGGTGGGGAGACTTGGAAGTAGAAAGGGTACTATTGCAGAAAAGGAAGGGAATCAGGGATTGGAGGATAAGGGAGGGTAATAGGATCTATGAATATTATCAAGGTATATGATATGCATTATGAAAATGTCACACTAAAATCCATTACTTTGTACAACTAATGCAGACACCAAAAAAAAAAAAAAAAAAAAAAACCCTCAGTAAACTAGTACATGGTGAGGGGGATGGGCAATCTGAGAGAAGTTGTATGTACCTGTAGTCCCAGCTACTCAGGAGACTGAGAGAGGAGAATCTCTTGAGCCCAGGAATTTGAGGCCAGCTTGGGGAACATAGCAAGACTCTGTTTCAAAAGAGAAAAAAAAGTGAAGAAAAGCAAGAAATTTTATCCACCTGTTTCTAGCCAATTGATCTTCCAAAAGGGTGCCAAGAGTACACAATGGAAGAAGTACTCAACAAATGGGGCTGGGAATATTCACTGAAAGAATGAAATTGAACCTTTATCTTATACCACATACAAAAATTGGCTCAGAAGGGAATAGCCTTAAATGTAAGGCTTGAGATTGTAAAATTCTGAAAAGAAAATACAGGGGAAAGCTATGACACCAAAAGCATAGGTAACAAAAACAAAAACAAACAAGAGTACATCATACTAAAAAACTTTTGCACAGCCAAAAAATGAACTACACAGTGAAAAGACAACCTCCAGAATGGGAGCCATATTTACAAATCATATATCTGATAAGGGCTTAATATCCAAAATACAAGGAACTTCTACAAGTCAGTAGTTTAAAAGAATGCTAATAATCCAGTTTTAAAGTGGGCTAAAGATTTGAATATGCATTTCTCCAAATAATACATAAAAATGGCCAACAGATATACAAAAAATGTTCAATATCTCCAATCATGAAGGAATTGCAAATCAAAACCACAATGAGATACCACCTCACACCTCTTGGAATAACTATTAGCAAAAAGAAGAAGAAGAAGAAGAAGAAGAAGAAGAAGAAGAAGAAGAAGAAGAAGAAG
>VMDO01026915.1:0-26005 GCA_007922755.1 Pedetes capensis
CACCCTATCTCTTCAATTTATACGCTGAGCAAATAATCCGAGAAGCTGGACTTTATGAGGAAGAACGTGGCATCAAGATTGGAGGAAGACTCATTAACAACCTGCGTTATGCAGATGACACCACTTTGCTTGCTGAAAATGAAGAGGATTTAAAACATTTACTGATGAAGATCAAAGATCACAGCCTTCAATATGGGTTTCGACTAAACATCAACAAAACAAATATCCTTACAACTGGGCCAGTATCCAACTTCACAATAAATGGAGAAAAGATTGAGGCTGTCCAAGATTTTGCTTTGCTTGGCTGTATAATCAACACCCGTGGAAGCAGCAGTCAAGAAATCAAAAGATGCATTGCTCTAGGAAAAGCTGTGGCAAAAGATCTCTTTAGAATATTGAAAAGCAAAGATGTCACATTGAAGACGAAGGTGCGTCTGACTCATGCCATGGTATTTTCAGTGGCATCATGTGGTTGTGAAAGCTGGACATTGAACAAGAGAGACAGAAAAAAAATTGATGCTTTTGAATTGTGATGCTGGAGACGTCTATTGAATATACCATGGACTGCCAAAAGAACCAACAGATCTGTCCTAGAAGAAGTACAACAAGAGTGCTCCTTGGAAGCAAAAATGGCCACACTGCGTCTTATATATTTCAGACATGTAGTCAGGAGAGAACAATCCCTGGAGAAGGACATCATGTTTGGAAGAGTGGCAGGTCAACGCAAAAGAGGAAAACCCTCCACCAGATGGACTGACACAGTGTCTGCAACAATGGGCTTAAACATAAATAAGATGGTTTGCCTGGCACAGAATCGGCAAGTGTTTCGATCTGCTGTACATAGGGTCGCTATGAGTCAGACTTGACTCGACGGCACCTAACAACAACAACAATCTTTGGTCCTTCCCTACCCTACTAAAATGACAGTAAAGTATGAAACAGCACAGACCTAGAAAGATGAAAAGAGAAGGAAAATATGTGATGGCATGTAAATTGTTAACAAAATTTTGGAAATTGGAAACTGGATAATGGGTGCTAGTTGACTTGATAGACAGGAATCCCAAACCACCAATAAGGGAAGTCAACAAGAAGCAAGTTCAGCCAATCACAGAAAAGGTCAAAATACTTCCTCCTCTATGTTCGATAAACTGCTATGAAGCAAGTTTCTTCTCACTCCCAGTTCAAAGTCTTTCAGTGCGTGAACTGTTCTTTCGTATGTACCATAAACTTCTACACTTGAAAACAAGAACATAAAACAAGACTCAAGTTGACTTGAACCACAAAACTACAAAAGCTAAGGAATTATAGGCTTTATGTACATTTGCAGGCTTTCTAATAGGGTGAAATTTAATAGGATTTTTGTTGAAAGTTTGTATAGCAAGCTGTTAGACAGTCAGGTAGTTAACTGCCTGCCACCTCAGGCCTGTAGTTTGCATTATGGAGAGGTCAACCAGAAGATAACCCAGCTTTGAGTATACCACACACAGGGAGTTGCAGGAGGCAGGGGGAGGTGTGGTGCAGGGAGAGGATAGTTGCCATGCTGCAAATGGAATTAATGAGAGTGCAACTATACAACTTGTCATTAGGAAACATGTCTCCACGAAGCCAGCTCTGAAATGGAGATAGGATGCAGGAACTTTAGTAGCGTGTGTTTGTGTGATCAGCAGCTGAGGGCAGGGAAGGGAAATGAAAGCAGCAGAATTGGGTACAGGGAGAAGTTGAACTATGATTCATTTTCAATGAATTCCTTGGCCAACTTTACAAAGATCTCAAAGTAGGATGGCCCTTCAGACTTGTCCTGAACTGGGGCAATTAGCTTGCTTGAGCTTTTATACCTCCTTCTGGATGAGGCACTGGATCTATGCTGGTTGTAGAAAGGGAATGTAACTGCAGGTGAGGTAGTTCTCTTCACCTAGGCAATCCTGAGGTGAGTCCATAGCTGAGGGAATAGGTTCTTCCGTTCTGAACACAGACTTGGGGGTCTATCACTAAATCCACTCAGTAAGGAGACGCTTATTCCTGGTTAAATTCCAGGATACTAGCAATCAGTTTTGTCTCCCACATCCATCAAAGAAGGAAAAGACTAGAGGATACCTCTCTGGGAAAACTAGCCTGTCAAGGAGAAAAGAGATATACATAGGGCAGTGCCATTGGAAGGTCTTCTTTAGAAATGGCTAAGTCCCATGTGACAAGCCCCACTCAAGTATTCTAAATTTCCAGCTGGATTCTTAGTACCTCATTGTTCAGCCTTTATTATTATTATTATTATTTTTGGTACTGGGGGTTGAACCCAGGGCCTCCTGTTTGCATGCTCTGCAAGTGCTGGACCACTGAGCAGCACCTCCAGCCCAATTTTTTTTTTTTTTTACTTTTTTGAGACAGGGTCTCACTAAATTATGTAAACTGCCTCTGGTCTCGAACTTGCGATTCTCCTGCCTCCGCCTCCCGAGCCGCTGGGATTACAGGTGTGCACCACTGCGCCCGGCGAAGTACCTCATTGTTAAAGATAATCAGACATCAAAGAATCAGCAGAGAAGTAAAAAAGAAAGAAAAGAAAAGAAAAAAGAAGACACCAAATCAAACAGGGAAAAAAGCGACCTGGAGAAAATGGAAAACACAAAGAATAAATGAGAATCATCTAGAATTACTTTCAGAGAAATAAAAAGAGGATATGGCATCCATTATAAGAATGAGATGCATGCTAGGCCCGGTGGCACATGCCTAGAATCCCAACACTTGGAGGATGAGGCAGGAGCATCACAAGTTCAAGGTCGGTTGGGGCTAAATAGTAAGTTCGAAGTTAGCCTACACTACACAGTGACAGCTTTCCTTTAAAATAACAACAACAACAACAACAACAACAACAAAACAAGCTGGAGACAGTGGCACATGCCTTTAATCCCAGTGACTCAGAAGGCAGAGGCAGGAGGATTACAAATTTGAAATCAGAGGCAGCCTGCATAACTTAGTAAGACCCTGTCTCAAAATAAAAAGTAAAAAATGGGCTAGGAGTGCAGCTCAGTGGTAGACCACTTGCAAAGCATGCTTGAGGCTCTGGGTTCAACACCTCCAGTACTATAAAAACAAGAACAACAATAACAACACTCCTCCAACCAACCAAAAACCATCACTACCACCATCATCACCAACTAAAACAACAATACCATATACAAAAAAACCCCTAATATGCTACAAAACCAGAAAAGAGACCAGGGTTATAGTTCAGTGGTAGTCCCCTTGCCTAGCATTGGTGAAGTGCTGGAATAGAAATAAAAAAATAAAAATGATAGCTGGGCATGATGGCACATTCCCATAATCCCAGCACTAGGAAGGCTGAGGCAGAAGGATCATGAATTTGAGACCAGCCTGTGCTACATAGTGACTCTGAGGCCAGCCTGAGGCTACATGATGAGACCATATTTTTAAAAAATGGTAGAAGGTAAAACTGAAAAAATTTCCTGTAGTATAATAATATAGAAAATAGGTAAGTAGAGATAAGAAAATTAAGAGGATAAATCCTGAAAGTTTTACACCTAACATGGGTCCCACAGATTGAACGGAAAAAATAGTGAGGTTAAAATTATCAAAGACAAACACAAGGAAGTCTCTTAGAATGGAAGGGAATCAGCTGCAAGCTTGAAAAGGTTGAACAGCAAAAGGAAAGAAAAAAGATCCGTACCAAGGCACATATTATCACATTATCAAACAGCACTGGCAAAGGGAAAGATGTTAAAAGGATTTCAGAACTGAAAATATTTCACATACAAGAAATCAAAATCAGAATGGCAAAGGACTTACCAACAGCAATACTGAAAACAAGAGAACGGAGCAGTGCTTTCAAAATTCCAAGGGAAATTAATCTCCAAGATTCTATACCCAGGCAAGTTACAATCAAGTATAGAAGAAAAACAGATATTTAGACAGAAAGCTTTCTAAAAAAGCTACTAGGGTCAAATGCTCCATCCAAATGGAGCCATAAATAAGAAAGATTAAGGCATCGGAGCCAGAAAATGAAGGAATCCTGCATAGGGACATGGTGAAGGGAATTCTTAGGATGATGATGTTAGGTGTCATCGAGTCGGTATCCGACTCATAGCGACCCTATGTGCAACAGGCAAAACACTATTGTCAGTGCTTCTCTGCTGTTCATAGTTTTCAATGGCAGATTGATTTTTGGGAGTGGGTTGCCGGGTCCATCTCCAAAGCCTACAGCTCCTGGTCTTCCCAGGTGGTCTCCTATCCAAGTACTAACCAGGCCCAACCCTGTTTAGCTTCTGAGATCTGACGGAATTGGATCCCACAGGGCTACGGCTGCAGGCCCTAGAATGATAGTAAAGGAAAACTCCAGAACTAGAGCTGTACAACAGCTCTTAAGAGCAATCAGTTCCACCTGCAGCAAGAAGATAGAAGGTTGAAGGACGGAATCTCCAAGAAGAAAATAGAATTGAGCGATTCCTTGATGTGCTTAACAGAATTGAGTTTTAAAGTTATGCCACAGAGTTTAGGGCTCAGTCAGTTAATGTGAACATATAGATGATAATCAAATGAAAAAAACAGTATGGAAAATAAGAATGTGTACAAGAAAGGAAATATCAATATTCTATTAGGTCCAGCTGTGAAGTTACTTTATCATAATCAAGTAAATCTTAAATACAGATTTAACCAAAAACTGTGATAAAACTTTAGTGAGAGGGGAAATATATTCATGCCCCGGTGAAGGAATAGAGAATAGAGCTAAGGCTCATAGTAGGAAAGTCTCTAAAAGTAAGAAATCAATGGATATATGGAGTTTAAAAATATCAAGAAAAAGCAATTTTTATTTATTGTTCTGTAGTACTGGGGATTGAACCTATATAGCCTTGTGTATATGAGGCAAGTGCTCCATAGATAAGCTACACTTCCAGCCCAAGAAATAGTAGTTTAAACATGACCTTTTAAAGAAATATAGAAGTGAACAGAAGAAACCATCTAAATTTCTGGATGGTGATATGGGATTGAATTGTTCCCCTGTCCTTCTCAAAAGATATAAAAAGTGACCTTATTTGGAAACAAGGTTTTTATAGATGCAATCAAATTAAGATGAGGTCATTAGGATGGGCTCTAATCCAGTATGACTGGTGGCCTTATAAAAAGGAGAAATGTATGTCTTTTTGTGAGAATATTTATCTATACATGTGCATCCCAATCTTAAGTTCGAACTTCTTTCTATAGTGATCTATCTTTTTACATTCTCAACAGTATTACATGAGTAATCTAGTCCATTTGCATTATTGCCATCCTGTGGTATGTAGAAAGGAGGCCATTGGTGGAGGGGATGGGAGATGGGGGAGGAGGGACACGAGAAGGTAAGGGGGAAGTTATGTGAGCAATGTACAATTAAATGCATATATGGAAATGTCACAATGAAATACATGTCAGAAGGAAAAACATTAAGTTGTACATTTAAAATTTCCAATAAAAAATGTGTGTGCACACACATATTCACAAGAAAGAAAAGAAAAAAAAGGAGAAATGTAGACAAACACAGACACACACAGAATAAAAATGATAGGAAGACACAGGGAGAATGTCACGTGAAGATTAAAAGGATTGGAGTGATGAATCTACAAACCAGGGAACATGTAAGGTTAGGAACACCAGAAGAGGTACTCCCCTAGCGCTTTCCGAGGGACTACTGCTGTGTTGACATCTTCATTCTTCTCTCCCTTCCCCTCTTCCCTCCCTTCTTTTCTTTCTTTCTTTCCATTTATTTTTTCTGAGACAGGGTCTTGCTATACAGCCCTGTCTGGCCAAGAACTCGCTATGTAGCCCAGGCTGGCCTGGAACTCACATTGATCTTCCTGCCTCAGCCTCCTGAGTGCTGAGATTACAGGCATGTGCCACTACTCCTAGTTATCTGTTGATATTTTGATTCTGGTCACCAGAATTGTGAGATAGTAAGTTTATATTGATTAAGCCTTTCAGTTTATAGAACTTTGTTATGGGACCCCTAGGAAACCAATACAAGGATCCTCCAATATAAGAAGGTTACAGACCAGCGCAACAAGCCAGGCCTGGTGGCACATACCTTTAATCCCAGCACTCAGCAGTCTGAGGCAGGAGGATCAATGCAAGTTCCCGGACAGTCTAGATCCTGCTTCAAAAAACCAAAACCAGAACCAAACCAAACCAACCCAAACAACTAATGCAACAATAGAAACACCATTAAGTTATGAACCAGAAGAGACTATATTTCTTATAAATCTTTGTCACTAAGTAACTCAGTTAACATTTTCTAAAGAAAAGTTAACACAAATATGTTTTATACATTTCACTGAAGGAAGTACTTCCCTCTAAAACTGGTATGACCAAGAAAAAATGAATAGTGCACTCCTAAGTTTCTGGATGTTTAGGACAATCTTGCTAAGCACTTACTCACCTCTCTAAGTACTCGCCAAGAAGTTGTTCTGCTGCAGATGAATACATCCATTCACTTCCAACTTTCTTAGTATATCCAGGTACCTCCTCATTTTTTTTGTTGAATTTGAGATTTAAGCCTACATTTGCTTTATGGTCTCCATGAGGGCTAAATTTAAACCACATATATATAAAAGTTTTAAAATTTGTTTAACTGATAAAAAGCTTTACTTTCAATTCTTAGAAAAGCTTGGTTTTGATTGTTCTTGTGTATTTTAGTTATGGTTATTTCCAAATACCAGTAATTTAAAAACTGGAGGAAAGGCTTCCAAACTCAAGAGGATGTAAATAAATTATATAATTGTAGAAAAAAATGAAATAACACAATGTAAGGAAATACAGTAATGAGGTTCACACACAGCCCTGATACCTTTTTTCAAGGTTCAATTTGTTAGCTGCTAAAAACAAAAACTGTCTTTCCAGCCATTGAAAAAATGTACCAGTCAAATAAAATATCACCAAAGGAATTTAGGCACAAATTTAAAAGAAAATTCACAGCAAGTCATAAGAGAAAATAAATACTTAAATATTAAACATTTAATCTTTATTAATTTTTCTGCCACTTCAAGTAAATTTCTCTAACATAAACTTACTTTCTCCTAGATCCTCTTCCAATAAAAATACTTCCTGTAAACCTTGAAACAAGGTATCCACTCACTCCAAGGCGACTGGCCAACACATATCCTGGATTGTACTTTATAGAATATTTCTTTAAATATAAAAACAAAAAGGTCAATTATGGAAACATAAATTTACATTCAGTGTTATTTCTTTATCTTTAAAATTTAGAAATAACTAAAACAACACTAATCATTAGATTGTGGCAATTAAGACAACACTAACCATTAGATTGTGGCAATATAAAACATTTCATTTAGATCCACCATAACCCCTCCCTGCTTTTTTTTTTTTTTTTAAGGGATCTGAAGGTAGAATTTTTCTGCTCCTCTACTTTTTTCCTTAAAGGACAGACTCCCACTGGGTGTGGTGGTGCATGCCTGTAATCCCAGTGACTCAAGAGATGTGGCAGGAGGATTGGAGGCTCTAGGCCAGAGGCAGAATATGTAATTTAGTGAGGCTCTGTTTTAATTTAAAAAATAAAAAAGGGGCTGGGAGTGCAGATAAATGGCAGAGCATCTGCAAAGTATGTGCGAGGCCCTGAGTTCAGGTCCCTAGTACCAACCCCCACAAAAAAAACAAAAAAAACAAAAAAACAAAAAACAAAAACTAGAATTCCCAAGGATGGATGAAAGGGGGAAGAAATGCAGGTTGTGAAATTGATTCAAGAAATAAACTCTACTGTAAGTACTAAATGGGAAACTCTACAGGCAAGGTTTTTTATTTTTTTAATTTTCTTTTTTTCATATTTTAAGTACGGTTTAGCAAGTACCTGGGATAAAATGAAGCTTCAATAATTATTATACTGAATTAAAACGAGTATATCATTAAAATAGTTGCAACTGAGTGAAACTAGAAGTGCCTTTCACATATGGATAAGTAATCTTTTCCCCTAATATTTACTATTATATGAAAGTAGTATGCATAGGTTCATAACTAATATAGTTGATGAAATGTAAACTTAATTTGGTGTACTTGAAATAAACCATGAAAATTGTCAAATTAGGAAAGAGAAGTACCAGATGATATAATTTTTAGCCAGGAAGCAAATGATTCACAAATCCAGTACCTACTAGGGTTAACTATCATATACCACTTGTATAATGTATATAGAAATAACAAACTAATTTTTGTTCATATATTCATTTGTATTAATCATATTAATAGTTTATATTCTTATTTTATGCTCATATGTAATATGAACATTTTCTTACCAATAACTTTCCTACCAACAGATTTTTTTTTCTAGAGTTTGTTAAGGAATTAAATCAGCCACTATTATTTTATTGATCATATCAACAAGGGCCCCCGAATAGATAAGTGGTTTTGGTGACCTGGAATATAAACTTGCTATAAAATATATAAATATGTCAGTAAAGAATGAAACATGGTTGTTTAATAAGAACATCAGCAGAGTTAGCAATAATACAAATTAATTATGCTTGCCAGAATAGATCAGAATTAAAGTAGTATTTCTCAATTATAAGTAGTACTAATTTCCTAGTAAGTATCTGGAAATGTATAGGGGCATGTTCAGTTATCATAATTGGCATGAGTTATCATCACCTCGTGCCAACTGTTCTGTCTACATAATTTCCATGTACATAACTACTGTTGTTAGGTGCTGTCAAGTTGGGTCTGATTTATAGTGACCTTCATAGGATTTTCAATGGCTGATTGTTTGGGATTGCCAATTATTCTGCTCCAAATAACAAGAGTTGTTCTTTTGAGACACTGTGGATTATGGAGCAATTAAAAATTAATTAAATTATCAAAAATACCCTAGAAAAATATAAAATACATAGTTGAGAATTCTGGGGTACAGAAAGACAGGATTTTCAATGGCTGATTGTTTGGGATTGCCAATTATTCTGCTCCAAATAACAAGAGTTGTTCTTTTGAGACACTGTGGATTATGGAGCAATTAAAAATTAATTAAATTATCAAAAATACCCTAGAAAAATATAAAATACCTAGTTGAGAATTCTGGGGTACAGAAAGACAGAAAGACCTAAAAGAAGGTCCATAAAGAGGACAGAAAATATACTGGAGAAGGTATGTTACAAGTGGGCAGGTTCTTCTGGATCTAGAAAAAGCTGAAGATGAAGGAACATAAACTCTTTCACCTTCACTCACTGCAAGAACAAATTTCCAGCTCCTTTACCTAATGCCACTCTGCTGGTCTCCTGACAATGCTGTCTAAATTTTCTCCAGTAGAGATCTGATGGTAAGATTTTAAGGACATTTCTGCCTTCCATACATAAAGTTTCCTCATGGATGTGCTAATGCTTAATGCCTTAAATTCATTTCCGAGTATAAAACTTTAGAAAAAAATAAAAGCAAAAGTAGTAATGGATAGTTGTAAATTAATTTCACTCAAGTTACTTATGATGTCCTCAATAAGAAACAACAGGTATCACAAATTTTCCCCTATTTTAACAAGAATAAAAAGAGGCCAGTGAACATCTCTAGAGAAAAAGTCCTGAAAAAGAATGCTGAGAACCTAAAATGCAGTTTCCCCAACTTCTCTACGGTTAAGACTGTCCATTTCCAGCTGAATAAACAATCTTTGCAGAAAGGCCATTTCCCACTTATAACTAAAAATGTAGGCTTTGAATTATTATGACAGGTTTAAAAAGCCCAAGTCTATTCCTAGAAGGGGCTGGGATATAACTCAGTTGGTAGAGCACTGCGCTGCAGTCTCTGAGGTCCTGAGTTCAATTCCCAGCACCGCAAAAATGGGAGAAGGGACTGGCAATCCACTCCCAAGGCAATCCCCAAACATTCTGCCATTGAAAACCCTATGAGGGTCGCTATGAGTTGGATACCGACTCGACGGCACCTAACAACAACAACAATTCCTAGAAGGTAAGTTAGTCAATGTGTCTCTTACAAGTCTGATAACAATGACTCAAAATAAACATTATGGATTAATAATGGAATTTCATTGATTTTTTTTTCTCTAAAGATTTACACAATTTTTCTTTCCAGTGCTAGGGATTCCACACTCATTCTTAAAATATTAGAAATAAATTTAAAGGAGGGGGCAAAATATGCTAACAGTTTAAACGCTTATCAGTTCTAAATGAAACAATATGAACTACTGTACTCACATGCTGGTTCTGTATTAAAACATCAAGATTGGGTTCACATGGAATGCTGAAAACCACACGAATCCTACCTTCTGTAATCACATCACTTGAATCCTGAACCTTGGAGGGGAAAAAAAAAATTACAGTATGTTTTAGTCTGTTTCATCACATGTTATTTTCCTACTTATTTGAATGATATTATTTCTAAAATAGAGTACAACAATAAAATTGGCTACTAGAAATTCTCTTGGAATTTGTAACTAGATGTGACAGTATTTTGCCCTTGCTTTAATAGTGGTTAGTCATTCTTTTTTAAATTAAAAGAACCAGTAAGGGATGGGGGGCTGGAATTTAGCTCAGTTGGTAGAGCGCTGCGCTGCAGTCTCTGAGGTCCCGAGTTCAATTCCCAGCACCGCAAAAATGGGAGAAGGGCCTGGCAATCAACTCCCAAGTCAATCCCGAAACAGTCTGCCATTGAAAACCCTATGAGGGTCGCTATGAGTCGGATGCCGACTCGACGGCACCTAACAACAACAACAGCAATGCCTGGGATGGAACCCAGGACATCATGCATGGTAGGCAGGCGCTCTTACTACTGAGCCACATCCACAGCCCCTCCGTAACTCTTTATATCACTTAATCTGGAAGATATTCCAGAACCTTTGTTTTTGTTTTTTATAATAATGGCATTTTAAATAATACAATTTGTTTCTCCCTCTGAACTCTGCTTTTTTTTTTTTTTTGGTAAATCCTTGTTTTGGACTTGTCTTGATGCTTCTTTGTAATTATATTAAGGTTATATGTTATCAGGAAGAATACTGCAGAGGTGATGTGTCTTTCTTAGGGTATCGCATCTGGGTTCACCTGACTCTCATGTGATACTCTGAACATACTGTCAACATGTTGCCCAGTTTCTTCACTGCACAATTGTAGTTTTTTGTTTCCCTTGCAGCTAATAAACAGTGTGTAGACCATGGTCCTGATATGATAAAACTCTCCCTAATCTTACTTTCCAAGGATGATCTTACCTGATTCAATCATTACGCTTGCAAAATGGTTTTCTAACACCAGCACTCTCTCCACATTTACTTTTTTTTTCTTTTTTTGTTTTTGTGGTACTGGTATCAAACCCAGGGCCTTGTGCATGCTAGGCAAGCACTCTACCACTGAGCTACACTCCTAATTCCACATTTACTTCCCTATTTATCTTTTTATTATCACTATGGAATTATGAATTCCTATTTTTCCCAAGTAGTTTATAACTTGATCCTGTACTTAATTATTCTGGAACTCAAACTATCCCAGATTTGGCCAATGGGAGCCCTTTCAAACTGGTTCCTCTGTTCACATGACATGCTCCCACCATTCTTTTGAGTACTTCTTACTTTCTGGCATAACAAGCTGTGTCAGGCTCATATCGGGTCTTCCTTGCCCTAGACTGAGATCCAACCATTTCACTGAGGACTGATGTTCCTCTTAGAGGGGCATGGTATTAGAGGTCAAGATCTGGATGTTACACCGCTACTAAGGTGTTTCTGCTTCTTATCTTTTTGAATAGAGCCACAAAAATATGCACATACAGACATACATGCATACACATGTACCTGTGCCTATATGTATATATATTTCAGATATCATGAATTCCTACCAATACTTCCAAATCTGTCTTCACAGATTCCTTCCTATTTTCTCCCATTCTGTATGTGCATGCATCTTTCTAAATGTGAGAACTGGAACTCCTTAAAACATCCATACATTTAAAAATTCACTTAAACACATCATACATCTGAAACAGTTTAAGAACTGCTTCATATGTAACACCATAAAAATCTATTAAAAAAAGAGTTCAGGATTTGAATTATTTTTGCCCATCTCCTGACCCTAACTTGTTTATGATGAAGCACACATAGTCAAGTATTGTGTTCATAAATTACATAAATGGATTCTTTATTATTTTTCCCCTTTGGTATTACTTTTTATTTTATATCTGAATGAAAAAAACTTAAATAATTGTATTAACTTAAAACAAGAAAGAAATTTAATTAGTAACAAAACAAAACTAACTTCTCCGATGCAGCCATAATAGGGAGTTCCCAGCATGAAGACCACACTTCTGGGAGGAAACAAGTCACCCAATGTTTTGATATTGGAGAATCGAGAGTTGAAAGCTCGGATGTCCTATGTGAAAAGAAATACAAAAATCATCATAGATAAAATTTCTATTGATTACACAAGTTTTTTTAATATGAGACTATGTCTATGCTGTCTGCAAGTGTCAAATGTGAACATTTTCTGCATAACAATATTAGAATCTAAAATTTAGTGACTTGTCATATGCCAAGAACTTTTCTAACTGCTTCGTATATTATTTAGTTCATTTAATTCTCAACACAACTCTCTATGACAGACACTATTTATTATTAATCTCACTTTATAGATGAAGAAAGGACAGCATAGAAGGGGACGAACCTTGTCCAAGGTCACACAGCAAAGAACCCAACTCAGGCAGTTTGTGCTCTTAATCACTACACTATACTATAACCCCCCTAAATTACAGGATCACTACATACAGTAGTACTGCCTTATCCCCCCACCCTGAAACTACAGCTAGTACTGAACTCTATAAATGTCTTGTTTTTTCCTGCAATACATACCTATGACAAAGTTTAACTCATAAATTAGACACAGTAAAAGATTACCAATTATTACTAATAAAATGGAACATTTATAACAATACACTGTAATAAGAGTTATGTGAAAGTGGCCTCTCTCATTCTCAAAATATCTTATACTGTTGTTGTTGTTGTTGTTGTTAGGTGCTGTCGAGTCATTATCCGACTCATAGCGACCCTCATAGGGTTTTCAATGGCTGACTGTTTTGGGATTGCCTTGGGAGTGGATTGCCAGGCCCTTCTCCCATTTGTGCGGTGCTGGGAATTGAACCCGGGACCTCAGAGACTGCAGTGCAGCACTCTACCAACCGAACCAAATTCCAGCCCATCTTATACTGTACTCACCTCTTTTTCTTCTTGTGATGATGTGAGACGATACAATGCCTACGTGGTGAAGTGTGGTGCATGACTAAGCACCTCACATCAATTGCAGCTCTGAGATGCAGTTTGAAGGGCAATAGTAAAACTAGCACGACACTAATTTCTTTCTTCCTCTTCACAATTTCATGGACAGAAGACTGATTTTTGCTGTATTCTTAGCAACCTCAGCATATGATTTTTTTTCCTTCCCTTATAAATTGAGAACTCTTACTTTTTCCCTTAAAGGAAGCACTTTATGGCTTCCTGTTAGCATATCCTAATTGCCAGCATCACTACTCTTGCCCTTTGGGGCCGTTATTAAGTAAAATAAGTGTTATTGAACACATGCATTTGATACCACCACGGTCAAACAGATAACTGAGATGGCTACTCAGTGACTAGTGGGTGGCTAGCACAGACTGCACAGATATGCTAGCCAAAGGCATGATTCACAACTCAGGCAGGGTAGCACAAGATCTCACCACACTACTCAGAATAGTGTGCAACTTAAAACTAGCATTTTCCATTTAATATTTTTAGACTTTGGCTGCAGGTAACTGAAATTGCAGAAAGCAGAACCTTGGGCAAGGGAGAACTGTGCTTTGAAAATTTTGTCTCCTTACTATATCTAAGATACAAAAGCAAAAGTCTCTTATGTTCATTAGTTTATTTAAGGCAAAAAAAAAAAAAATCTTTTTGGGACAGGGTTTTGCTATGTAGCCCAGACTGGCATCAAATTTGCAATCCTCTTGCCTTTGTCTTCTGACTTCTGGGATGATAGGCACGTACCATTCTGTCTGGCTACCACAAATAAAAATCTAAAAATGCAAGGATGTAAGTGCTGGATTTTTTTCTTTTAGAAATTAAGCCATTAAATAAATACCCAAAAGAGCTGAGTGTGGTGGTGCATGCTTTTAATCCCAGTGAGTTGGCAGGCTATGTCAAGAGGATCACAAGTTTGAGGCCAGAGGCAGCATGTGTTACTTAGCAGGACCCCGTCTCAAAATAAAAAAAGATTAAAAATGGACCGGGGGTACAGATCAGCAGCAGAGCACTTGCAAAGTTTGGGTGAAGCCCTGTGTTTGACTTCCCAGTACCACATATACACACACACACATACACAATATATAGATAGATTGATAGATGGACAGACATACTCAAAAGACAAATTCTCTAACTGTACACATACTGAATATCTGAGCATGGAATTCTCTTTATACAGAGTAAACTATTTTGCAATTATATTAATAAATAATCTCTATCATATATTGCTGATTTGGTCTTTTACCTATAAATAGTAGTATGGCAGTATTTTTTATACAATGTATAATAGTATACATTAGGAGAGAATTGAAACTTGATGGAAACTTACCGTAACAATAGTTTGATAAACAAAAGGAAGAATTTGTTTTGACCATTGTTTTTCTAGGCGAACTTCACCATTTTGATTTATTTGATATTTACGACCTGTGAGCAACTGAGCATACACAAGTGCAGATGTTTCATTTACTATTATTCCTTTTCTTCTCATGTAGCTAAAAGAAAGAATAAAAAAGAAACACATATAGTGTGAGTATGTATATAGTGCAGGATGATAATCACCATACAAACTACCCACTCATAATCAAACTGCAAATAAATATGTGAGCTGTACTGCATATCTAATTAAGATAGTATTTATTTTAGTTTTTAGATACTTTTCCCACTGTCTCTGTGGTTAAATGAGAAATCATTAAGCTATGAAAAAACTCCTGTGTTTCACATCCCTTAGTATGGCCATACTTTGAAGACAGAAAATGACGAGTTTTGGTGAGAATGTGGAGAGATCAGAATAACTCTACACTGCTAGTGGGGATCTAAAATCATGCAGCTGCTGTGGAAAACATTTTGGTAGTTCCTCACACAGGTAAACAGAATTGCCAGGTGATATGGCAATTCTAAGTATGTACCCCACAAAATTGAAAAGTTACTCAAATACTGATAAATGAATGTTCATGATGTTCATGAACGTTCATGAACGTTCATTAACATTCATGAGCGTTCATGAACATGATAAATGATGTTCATGAAAGTGCATAATTCATAATAGTCAAAAAAGTAGAAAATATATAAATGTTCATCAATGGATAAATGGATAAACAAAAGGTGTTTTCTCTATATCATGGAATATTTTTCAACCACAAGAAGAAATAAGCACTGACATATGCTATGATGTGTATCAACTTCAAAAACACACTGAGTAGCCGGGCATGGTGGCACACGCCTGTAATCCCAGTGGCTTGGGAGGTGGAGGCAGGAGGATCACAAGTTCGAGACCACAGGCAGTCTGCGTAATTTAGTGAGACCCTGTTTCAAAAACTGTAAAAACAAAACAAACAAACAAAAAACAAAACAACAACAACAAAAACATGCTGAGTGAAAGAAATTGCACATAGAAGGTCACAGATCACATGATTCTATTTATATGAAGCATCTAGAAGAGGTAAGCTCATTGTTGTTAGCTGCAGTCAAAGTCAGGTCCAAATGGCAGCCACCCTTACAGGGGCTGACTTTTAGGAGTGGATTGCCATGTTCTTTTCCATTTTTGTAGTGCTGGGGATTGAACCTGGGTCCTCAGAGAATACAGAGCAGCCCTCTACCAACTGAGCTAAAACCTCAGCCCACGTAAGTTCATAGGGACAGAAAAACAGATTGTTGTTGTTGTTAGGTGCTGTCGGGTTGTGTCTGACTCATAGCGACCCTCATAGAGTTTTCAATGGCTGATTGTTTCGGGATTGCCTTGGGAGTGGATTGCCAGGCCCTTCTCCCATTTTTATGGTGCTGGGAATCAGAGACTGCAGAGCAGCACTCTACCAACTGAGCTAAATCCCAGCCCAGATTAGATTAAGTTTGTTCACTGGGCCTTTTCAATCTAAAGCAGAGGTCTGCAAACTATAGCCATGGGTCAAATCCAGACTGCCTCCTGTTCTTTTAAAAAATTTTTTTTGGAACATAGTCATTACTTACTTACTATCCATGGCTGCTTTTTACTACAATGGCAGAGTTCAGTAGTTGTGACAGACTCTAAAAGTATACAAATCCTAAAATATTTACTATTTGGCCTACAGAACACTTTGCTAACCTTTGATCTAAAAGATACAATTATTTTTCATTTAAGAGATATTTTGTTATCTCTTTTCCATTTCCTTTTTCTAGGATTCCTATCTGATAGATACTAGAAATTATACCTATATTATGTTCTTTTCATCTCTTTGTACTTTTTTTTTTTTTAATTTTATTTTTTTTTAATTAAAAAAAATTTTTTTCAGTACCAGGGGAACTCAGGGCCTCGGGCAAGCTAGGCAAATGCTCTAGGCTGCCTCTTGCCTTGACCTTGTGATCCTCCTGACTCAGCCTCCTGAGTCACTAGGATTACAGGTGTGTGTCATAGCACTGGGTTTTCTTTGTGCTTCTGTATTATTTACTAAAGGAATTCCTCAGCTTGATCGTTTAGATTACTGATTTCATTTTCAGAATGCTAATATTACTATTCGGGCTGGGATTTGGCTCAGTTGGTAGAGTGCTGCGCTGTAGTCTCTGAGGTCCCAAGTTCGATTCCCAGCACCACACAAATGGGAGAAGGACCTGGCAATCCACTCCCAAGGCAATCCCGAAACAGTCAGCCATTGAAAACCCTATGAGGGTCGCTATGAGTCAGATACCGACTCGACAGCAGCTAACAACAACAACATTACTATTCAAACCATCTACTGAGCTCATTATAGCAATCACATTTAAAATTTTGTGTACATGTTTGTACATAAATATACATACCATATACTATAAATTGTCTAATACATAACTACATATATTTTTTTCACAGTAGTTCATACTTTAACGATGCCATTCTCTTTTGGTAGGGTTTGTTCTGGAATAAGTCATACCATCTTAGCCAGAAATAGAAGTTATCCAACAAATTTTTGAAATGTAGCCTTCTAGTACCATTGGGATTTTGTCTACCATTTTCATTCAAAACTAATTTAGCCAGTAATCTTGAAATCAATTGTTGACAAGGACATCAAAAGAGAAACTATCGGCTAGTCTCTCTCATGCAAGTAGGTGCAAAAATCTTAAACAAATTTTAACAGATTAAAAAAATATAAACTTATACATACATATACATATGTACATACATATATATCAAGTATAATACATACTAAGATTTATTCTAGGAATTCAGAAGTAGATTAATCAGGGGAAACGCATCAGATTAACAGAAAAACAAAAATCATGATTGTTTCAATGGATACAGAAACAATTTTTGATAAAATCATCATCAATTAATGATAAAAACTCAATGACCAACTAGGAACATAAGATCCTTAGGTAAAAAATATTGATGAGAAAACTTTAGAGCAAACATATTTAATGACAAATTATTTAAGGTTTTTTTATGAAATCGACAACTTCTTGTGCTTAAATAAGAATCTTCATTTCTCCCTCTATATCTAAGAATCTTCAAGAGAAGAATCTTCAACTTCTCCCTCTATATCTAAAGGAATCCTCACCATGTCTTTGTACAGCCCTATCAAGTGCTGTATAAACTACAAATGTGTAGTTGTTTTCATACCATGTACACCTCTGGACTAAGAGAGAGTGATGATGTTTTCCTGACTGTGGTGATCTCCAAATCTCCAGTAGAAAACTATGCCACTTTTTCCATTCTACCCTTATGTCTCCCATTGTCCGGAGTGTCTTCAATGTCTCCACTTATGACCTAAGTAAGACCATAAGAACTCATTTTCAAAACCTCTTTATCTCCAATAACTTTCTCCTCCATTTCATTTCAGGTACCTCTTCCAATGGCTATGATTTGGGTCTTGATATTATCTATAAAGGTTTCATCTCCAAAATTACTAATTCAAATGTCTTCTGTCTAATAACACCCTCGTCATATAAACTGCATGTTCAACCACTTTGTCGCCCTTTATTCAATTTCCTTTGGGTTCTCAGTCCACTAATCCTTTTACTTCCTGCTAGACTATTAACCCTTCACTTTCTTCATTTCCCTTTTTCTCTTTCTCTCTTCTACCCCCCATCCCTTCTTTATTTCTCTCTCTATTCCACTTAGATTCCATTGTTGACTATTTCAGTAACATCCTTACTACTAATCTAAACTTCCTTGTGTCTTTGTGTTTTCACTGGATCTACCTGGCAAAATCCAGCACTTGTTAAATCCAATTATTACTGTTATTTTCTTTCTTTTTTTGCGTGCTAGAGATCCAACCCAGGACCTTCCATATACTAGGGAAGCACTCTACCACTTGGCCATATCCTCAATCCAATTATCTATTTTTTTTCTGGGCCTGCAACTAATGAGTGAAAATATAGGAAAGAATGTTTCATTATAAATTCATGATCTCCAACTTCAAAAAAAGCCCCCAGGACTACTTATAATTCTACCATACTTTTCTGATCAACTGATATTCTTCCATTTATCCTAAGGATGATTTTCAAAGCTCCTCCACTCTACTTAAATTTGTGACTGGCTTCTCTTTTCTCTCCACCATTTTCAATAACTTGAATATCTACTTAAAGAAAATAGAAGAAATCAAATGAGGGCTCCTTGTCTTTCTCCATGTAATACACACCAATCAATGCATATTTGTATCCATTCTATTAAAATATAAGAGCTATTATTCCTTCATCTGATATAAGAATTCATTTCAGTCAAGTGTGGTGGCACATGCCTATACAGTCCCAGCCTTTGGATAGCTGAGGCAGCATGATTCCAAGTTTGAACACAGCCAGGGGTACAAAGAAAGGCCCTCTCTCAAACAAACTAGTAAAACAAAAAACTGAATCACTTCATGTCATTCAAATTTGTTTTCTCTTGCCTCAACGTTGCATTCCTATTTCTTATTTGTTTTTACACAGATGATCAAATTTCTCTGAATAAACCAACTCTACTCAATTCTTTATCCTTCTTCAGCTATCTCTTAATGGTAGTTTTCATCAGAAAGGAAATTTGTTACACAGGTACATGGGAATTTGTTGGGTATATCATAAGTGCTTAGAGGATTTCTAAAAAGAAAATCACACAATCTAGTATTCATGGTAATACTCTATATGTATGTTTATAGAAAAATAATGTACTGAATTTAGGAGAACATGTCTTGGTTAGTAAGATACACGGAAATACAACCGAACTACCTGTAAGTAAAAAGTTCTACATTCTTGCCAAAGAAGTCTTAGAGCTGAGAATAATCTGCACAAGCATTACTCGTATTTGTTATGGTCATGAGATGCTTACCTCAGGCCACTAAAGTGATGGTAAGTAAAATCACAAATAAGTAAAGCAAACTTTCAGGGTCAGAGCAACAAGGTCTTATGAATATCACCTTGGAAGATGGATTATAGTAGACCTTAGGTGGGAGGTGTAAGAGAGGGAACAAAAAGTGAGATAATATGAGGGAGGAACATGGTAATAAAGAAAAACACTCTAAGAGAATGGTGACCAGAATAAATAAGCCTAAGTGCTCATGAACCCACATAGCCCTATTTACACAACATGGGTGACAAGGTTAAACAAGAGAGTCTCAATTGGCAGGCAGTAAAAATCATTCTCTTTTGAGAACTAGCATACATTACTATCAATTCTCACAACCTTCTGCTTTCATTATCCCTCTGCCCTTTGCTGCCATCATAGACCAGGCCCATTCACAAAGGAAGAATTGATAGCATAACCAGTCAAGATGTCCTAGTCTCCTTCACAGCTAAACTCTTTGAAAAAGTTGTCAACTCCAACAGTGTCTCCATTTCTGCTAACTACCATCACTCCTCTACTTATTCTTGTTTGGCATTAAGTCCCATAAAATAGTTCTGGCTTAGTCTTTTCAAAACATTTGATTCAACTGCATTACCTTACTTCTGAAGCAGTTTTTCTTTGTTTTACATGCTGTAGTCCTCTCCTAGCTGTTCTCCTCTTTGCTCTCCTTTGTGGGTGTATCTTCCTTAGTACATGCTGCTTTTCCTCCTGACATAGGGACTTCAGAGGTAAGACTTCCCTCATCATGAAACACACTTCCTTTTCACTCTTGGCCTAATTCCAACTCCATACTCCAAGCAATTTAGTCAATATTTCCTTGGGAATGCTGTCCCAAGGCAAATTCCTCCCTAGCTAAAATCAAACGCTCCTAGTACACAGTTCTCAGAACACTACTCTTTCAAAGCAATTACACTGCAGTTTCACTAAAAATTACGTTAAATGACCCACCAGCTATTAGTTTCATGAGTCTCAGGACTGCATATTTTTGTTCACTTATGATATTTACAGTGCCTAACACAGTACCTAGCAACACTATTGATATTCATATATCAATATGTTGAATATATGAGGAAATGACAAAACTCTTTATCTGTAGTATTTTGAATGTATTTCTTTTTTTTCCAATCAAAACAGTCTTGACTAAAACAGTATTCTTTCCAATAATTACTAAGTACTTAGGCAATAACAAAGAAATTAGAATAAAGTAGTGACAAAATAATTAAGTTCCCTGCCCTTATAGAACATCCTACCTAAGGAAAGAGTAATTAAATTAATGACAGTTGATTATGATTTTATTCATGTGAAAGAAAATCTGTCAGCTTGTCATGCTGTGGGGCTTGTGTGTTGCTGTGATGCTGAAAATTTGTCATCATTGTTTATTATTACTTAAAATGCATATCTCATACATAACATGTTGGTCCAGAGAATAATTTTTGGTTACATCAATCAAAGAATAAACTAAATTTAATATTATTTAGTAAAATATCCCCATGTGTCTGTCAGCTTGTTGTGCTGTAGGGGTTTGTGGGTTGCTGTGATGCTAAATGATCAGCCAGCAGTGCCACCCATGGTGGACAGGTTTCAGTTAAGCTTTCAGGTTAGGATAGACTAGGGAGAAGGACCTGGCAGTCCACTACTGAAGCAATTAACCATCGAAAACCCAATGAATAGCACAGAAGCATTGTTAATATAGTGCCAGAAAATGAGCCCCTCAGGCTGGAAGGAAATCAAAAGACGACTGGGGAAGAGTTGCCTCTTCAAGGTACAGTTGACCTTAATAATGGGAATGGATTAAAGGCCCTAGGACCTCCAGATGCTAATGTGGCATGACTCAAAATGAGAAGAAACATAGTGACTGCAACAATGGACTCAAACAAAAAGATTGTGTGCATAGTACACTATTGGATAGTGTTTTATTCTGTTGTACAAAGGGTCACTATGAGTTGGATCCTACTCGAGGGTATCCAACAACAAGAAAATACAGAATAATGTGAGTTATGACAAGCATATCTAATTTACATTGTTTGGCAGCAAAAATATGTTCTGTCTCCATCTTTTGAGAGCTATGCTTAGCTCCTTTTATTGTGGACAGTTTTTCAAGGTCTTTGTATATTTTTCCCATTTACTCATCTTTGAATAAAATTATTATATAGCCTGGTTAGAGGAGAAGTCTCTTTCTATTCTTCGAAAGTTTATTCATGGATGTTGTTACAGTTCAAACAGGAGTGGGAGTAGATATACATGTATAACAACATTTCATGTGCCACTGCTAGACTATGACTCTGTTTTGGTTTTGAGATTTCCAGTATTTGGGTGGCATCATGGGGCAGGAACCATTGTGGTGATCTTGAAAATCAGCATTACAAGGAGGGTCAGGTACTCGGTTTGGCAGGTATAGACAGACTTTGCATTTCTAAACCATATGAGGATTGGGTGAAGGGAGGTTGGGGAGTAGTGAGGGAGAGAGGATAAGTAACAAATAAGGATCTTTCTTCTTATCTTCATTACTTACACGTGGCCAAGAAATGCAATGGACTTATGGTTTGTGAAAACAGCACTCAAATTCAGGCAACATATTAAATGTTTTTCCTAATATTACATGATTATGTAATTTCATTGTCTCCTGTTTTTCATGAAGTATTTTAGTGACACTCTGGACAAGGCTGTAACTGTTGCTAACTAGATGTTACTTTAAACTAGAGCTCATTATTTTAGAACACAGATAGATACATAGTCAGTATTCAGAGTACCTACTATGCTAAATGGAAAATAAGTATAGATGATTACATTAAAAGATTAAAAGATTCTAGCCAGGTAAAGTGGCACATGCCTGTAATCCTACCAATTTGGGAGGTGGAAGAAGGAGGATCATGAGTTCGAGGCCAGAAGCAGCTTGCACAACTTAGAGAGACCCTGTCTCAAGAAAAATAAAAAATGAAAACAGGGCTAGGGGTGCAGTTCGGTGGCAAAACACTTAAAATATGCTCAAGGCTCTTGACTCAGCACTCCAGTACTACCAAAAAAAATTAAAGATTCTTGTTCTATGATGTTTAATTATTATTATTACTTTTGAGACAGGGTCTCTCGACGTAGCCCAGGCTGGCCTACAATTCAGTTTATAGCCCACGCTAACCTGAAACTCACAATCCTGTTGCCTCAGCCTTCCGAGTGCTGGGATTGCAGGTGTGCATGACCCCACTTGGATAAATTTCTTTTCTTTTTTTTTTTTTCTTTTTGTGGTACTGGAGGTTGAACCCAGGGCCTTGAGCCTGCATGCTTTGCAAGTGCTGGACCACAGAGCTGCGCCCCAGCCATTTTTTTTTTTTACTTTTTGAGACAGGGTCTCGCTAAGTTACGCCGACCACGCCTGGTCTCGAATTTGCTATCCTTCTGCCTCCGCCGCCTGAGCCCCTGGGATTACAAGCCCCTGGAATTACAGGCTTGCGCCACCGTGCCCGGTGATAAATTTCTATTATGACACTCACTGTTCTGAAATCCCTTGTACTTCTTTAGTCCAGTTAGATTGTTCTTTATCTCCAAGATGAACAACTTTCGATGGTGGAGCAGCTCTTCCCAAATAAACTTTCTGTGTTCCTGGAGGTTCTTCTAAGTAAAACCTTAAATGTTAAAATAAAATAAAAATTACATAACCCCAAATTTGTGCTGTAATACAGAATTGTATATGTGTGAATTTTTAAAGTGATAAAATTTCTACATGGCATAACAGCAAAGGAGAAAAAAAAAGTTTTCTTTTTAAAAAATGCCTAACAACAACAACAACTACTACTACTACTACTACTACTTGTACAAAATTTCAAAGCCAGGTTCATTGGTGCATGCTGGTGGTTCCAGTCATTTAGAAAGCTGAGGCAGGAAGATCAGTTGAGCCCAGAAGCTTGAGCCCAGCCTGTATAACATAGCAAGAGCTCATTTCAGGAAAATAAAACAAAAAAGGAAGGAAGGAAGGAAGGAAGGAAGGAAGGAAGGAAAGGGAAGGGAAGGGAAAGGAAAGGAAAGGACAGGACAGGACAGGACAGGACAGGACAAAAAAAAGGAAAGAAAACTTACTTTAAGAAAAATGAAATACTTAGGTATGAATATAACAAAACAGATATATGATGTATATGACAAAAAATAAGACATTGATGAAAGAGATCAAAGATTTAAATAAATGGAGATGTAAATCACATCCATGGATGAGAAGATGCAACATAGTAAAGATGTCAGATCTGCTCAAACTCATCTAAGAAAAGATTTAATAAAATTTCTATAAAAATCTCTTCAAAAGTATTTGAAGATATATAAGAATATAATCTAAAGTTTATAAGGAAAGGCAAATTAGTAGAATAGCTGAAACAATTTTTGAAAAGAAAAATAAGATTGAAGCAGTCATTCATGTTAAGACTTACTATACAGCCATAGTAATTAAGACAGTGTGTATGGGGATAAAAATAGATCATATACCTCCATGGAATAGTGAACCTAGAAAAACATCCACACAAATCCACCCAAGTGACTTTGTTTTTTGCAGTGTTAGTGATCAAACTCAGGGCCTTGTGCATGCTAGCCAAATGTTATAACACTGAGACACATTCCTGGCCCTCAAACAACTTTTGAGAAAGACGCAAAAGCAATCCAATGGATGGTCTTTTCAACAAATAACACTGTAGCAACTGAATATTCACAGGCAAGTACATAAAACCTCATATAAAACTCGACATTATGCAAGAATTATTTCAAAATAGGCCACTCATTTAATGTACAAGAAGGTAAAACTATAAAACTTTTCTAAGAAAATATAAGAGAAAAATCTTAGGGACCTAGGCTAGGTGAAGCACTCTTAGATCGAAGGCATAAGGAAAAATTGATAAAATGGACTACATCAAAAAGGTAGGAGAACTGAATTTTGATGTTTCAGAAAGAATCTACTAGATAGGAAAATCAACAAAGGTAAAAATTCACACTGGCACTGACTTTTCATCTACACTCTTATATGATATAGCAAAAATGAGAGATGTCTGCAGAGTTAAGGTAAAAGGACTGGATCTCTAAAATTATAAATACATGCATGAAGAAAACAAACATAAAAGATATTTGGGACATGTAATAACTCAGAAAATAGAAATCTAACCCATTTTCTCTGAAAAAAATTTAAGAAAGGTCTAACCACATGAAAAGTAACAAAGAACAAGAAATCAAGAAGACAGCTTTACATTAAATAAATAATGGTAAAAATGACAAAACCTTGTACTCATTGATAAAATGGTTGTGAATTTAAAATGAGGAGAAGGCAGAGGAGAATAGGGAGAAGAAGAGGAGGAGGAGGAAGGGGAGGAGGAGGAGGAGGAAATGTTTTAAAAAATTAATATGCTATTTAAATGAAACTGGGAAGAACATAGTAAAACACGTTATGTATGTTATTCATTTTTATCAGAAAGAGAAATATACTAGTATTTCCAAGTAATACAATGATAATCACTGCTGGGTAAAAATTAGGATACAGAACTTCTGAACTTTTGAGCTATTAAAAGAAGGAAAAAAGAAAAAAAATAACACATGCATTTAAAATATCTCAAGGGATGCAGCACTGTTCACAATAGCCAAGATATGAAATCAACCTAGGTGTTCATCAAGAGATGAGTGAATGGGGCTGGGCGTGGTGGCCCACGCCTGTGATCCCAGCGGCTCAGGAGGCGGAGGCGGGAGGATCGCAAGTTTGAGACCAGAGGCAGTCTGCGTAACTTAGCGAGACCCTGTCTCAAAAAGTAAAAAAAATGGGCTGAGGTGCAGCTCAGTGGTCCAGCACTTACAGAGCATGCAGGAGCGAGGCCCTGGGTTCAACCCCCAGTACCACAAAAAAAAAAAAAAAAAAAAAAGAGATGAGGGAATAAGGAAAATATAGTATACATATACTGTGGAGTTTTATTCAGCCATAAAGAAGGGTGAAATTATGGCATTTTCTGGTAAATTGATGGAATGAGAGATCATTTTAAGAGAATTAAGCCAGACCCAGAAAGGCAAATATCACATGTTTTCTCTCATATGTAGATATTAGATTTCAACATATATTCAACATTAAAATGTACAGGTCATGAAAGTAGAAGGGACCTAAGTAGGGTCTCCGGAGAAAAGGGATTGAAGACAAAGGGAAAGGGGAAACAAAAAAGGGTAATGGGACAAAGGAAGAGAAATATCATGTTTTGCCCTTAAGGCAAAATCTGCGCGCGCGCGCGCGCACACACACACACACACACGCACGCCTGCAGCCATAGCCCTGTGGCATCCGATCCCGTCAGATCTGGAAAGCTAAGCAGGGTCAGGCCTGGTTAGTACCTGGATGGGAGACCGCCTGGGAACACCAGAAGCTGTAGGCTTGGGAGAAGGACCTGGCAACCCCCTCCCAAAAATCAATCTGCCATTGAAAACCCTATGAACAGCAGAGAAGCACTGACAATAGTGTTTCCCCTGTTGTACAGAGGGTCGCTATGAGTCGGATACCG